>PVIH01008888.1:0-48515 GCA_004025045.1 Sigmodon hispidus | reverse complement strand
TTATAATCAAATGTCTCTTAGCAGCTCTTGCTCCTTCCTCAGCAGTCAAACAATGAAAAGACAACATACAGTATCCAGGTTCTCTGTGTATTTTCCGTCTTTATATAGCATACGTATATATCTTTTTACTTTCTTTTTAAAGATCTTTCTCTATCCTTTTTCTTTTCTCTCCCACGCTTATGTATATTTTTAAATAAACTGTAAACATTTAGAGGGTTTTTTCTCTTGCCTGACTCTCTCTTTACTATATATCTCTATTCCCTTTTTTGTTTCTAATCACACCTTTAATCTGCTAAGGTGAGGCTAGAATTAAAGGCTTGGCTATGGCAGATGACTCCACCCAGCTCCACCCAGTTCATTGGTATTTGAGGGCTTAGCTTCATGACAGAGTTGCCACATTTGCCACCCCAACTATGAGGAATTTTAGGTTCCACACTGCCACCAAGTAGAGCACCGCTGCCTGCTGCCCATAAATCTTATTTAAGCCTTTGGCAGCAGGGCCTATCAAATGCCTTGTGTAGGTTTTTGCCGCTAAGGCTGAGTCAGAAACCCTCTCTTAAAGAAGCCATGCCTCTTCTCCTCAGCAACAAACAGAGCCCATCCAAGAAAATGCAGCCACTAAGAAGCTGTCTTTGACTCTGTTCCCTTTTTGTCTGTAAGAACAGAAACCTAAATCTGTCATATGCAGCTCATGCTTTTACCGACAAGCTCTCATAAGTCTTTGGGAACCAACCTTGTTGCAGCTTAAGCTGCCCACGGCAAGCCCAACACTGTAGCTCAAGCCCACAAGCTACACTGTACCAAGGCCCACTTGGGAGACACAATTAGGAAGCTGTTGTTGGCTCTGTTTCTGTGTTCTAGACCCTTTTTAAGCTTTCTCAGCTTATATGGATATGCATGCCCTATATTGGATATCATTTGTAGTTGGAGTTTCTGCACAGGCCTAGCCCTGAGATCTGGGCCAGCAGTCCCAAATAATCACACAAAGTCTTATATTAATTATAGACTGTTTTGTCTATGGCTCAGGCACATTATTTGCTAGCTCTTATTCTTAACTAAGCCATGATTAGCCACATGACTTGGTACCTTTTCTCAGAGCGAGCAGCAGTCTCATCTCAACCTCTGCATCTCACTGTCATCTCTGCTCTGTTCTTCCTCTTTCAAGAGTTTTCTGTCTTGTAGCCCCTCCCCCGCACTTCCTGTCTGCCTTCTGGCCAATTCACATTTTCTTAAACCAATAGGAGGGACAAATATTTACAGTGTACAAGACCATAACCCCATAGCAGCTGTGGTCATCAGAACTCACTATAGGGGTTTTCATATTTTGGGGGGAAAAGTTCTTGTCCCCAAGCTTCAAGGTATCAGTCTAGACTTCAAACTATGACTAACTGTTGATCTATAGTAGATTCCAGTGTCATAACAGAAGCAAGTGGAAACACAGTTTGGCCTTCACTTTTGTCGTGCCCCGCCCCCCCTTCACATTGAACAACATCAAGTCACCACACTCAAGCATGTTGCTTCACACTAACAGGGCACAGAAACACTGAGCACTGTTGCCCAGGCCCCACCACAGTGCCTTCCCTGCCCTTTCTGAACCCACCATGAATCTCTACCAACTGGAGGTCTCCCTGAAGGCAGCATGGAGAGAAGCTGTGAACTCAGACACTGCCTTCCTCTGCTGTGTCCCATGGTAACTAACTCTAGTATCCCCTGGCTCTCTCTCTCAGCTTATTAGGATGTTCCAATTCCCCTGACTAAGCCAGCCTACCCATGAGAAAGTGTCTGCTCAGACAGTAGCCATACATGTCCTTCTGTGGCCCCAGTACCTGCCCCATAAAAATGCACTGGGCTTGCATACTGAAAGTGTAAGTTTTCTCCTTCAGCCATTGGGTGAGGGATGAAGAAACCACAGAGGAGTTGGACACTTAACGTGCAGTCAGATTTATGGGAAAAGGATGCACCCAGATCAACAGGAGCTTATGAGCCCCTTTGTTAACGTTCTACCTGGTGTCCTGGAAAATTCTAAAGTAGCATTTCCTTAGGTGCCTCTTCCTTCTCTCTTACTGTCTCCTTTTGTTTGCAGGGTTTCCTCATGGAATTGTTGTTAGGAAGTGCAGTCTACCCCACCATGGTGACATAGTCAATGACTAACCGGAAGTATTAAAGTGCTCTCATATTATTATAATGGACCAAATGTTATCATATCCCCTGATGACACCACAGCTATCATAGCATTAGAGGACACAGGTTTGTGGTGATGTCCTGTTAATAGGTCCAGAGCATGGGGTGGTGAGCAAAAGTGTAGCCACACAGTTGGGAGCATGCATCACACCAGACAATGACAATGCTGACATATGTGGATACAAACTTCTCTTTGGGAGGAAAGAACCAGTCTCACCTTAGGATTTTGACAAAACACCCACATTACTTTCAGTCTGTGTTCACCAGTAAGACAGGCTGCCCCTTTGGCTGTACCTGAGAGCCAGAAGAGAGAGAATGGTAGCCTCCTCCACCAAGTGGCTGTCATGGTGCATTCCATGGCTCTCCCAATCTGTGGTCATGCTGCAACAAACCCTGGGCACGGTTTGGAGTTCAGAGTGAATTAGACATGAATCTATCACCCAGGATCCCATGTGCTCTGAGAGGACTAGATATGCATAAGTAATTCACAGAGAGTAAGTGCTCAGTGTTTGAGGAGATCCAGGTGGGGGGTCCTTTGGGTCAGAAGAGGGCGAATGTGAGGACAGACATGCTACCTCTCTGCCAGACCCTTCCAGAAGCTTCTCCGCTCACTCATCCAGCAAAAGGTAAAGTCCTAAATGACAGATGAACCTCAGACTACCCTACTTCCCACTGTCTCTCTGCCCACAGCTTCCTCCACATGCTGCAGTTTCTTTGATGCTTCTCTAAACTGTCAAACAGGTCCCACAACAAGGCCTTTGCGCATGATGTTTCTCTTCCCTGGTGCTCCCAGGCAGTCCTCCGTTCCCACAAGTCTTCCTCCACAAGGCTTCTTTGAACATGCTACTTCAAGTCACGCCTCCCTCCAAACATTTCTTCCTGTTCCTGCTCCTATTATCCTTTTCCCAAAGCATGTGTTACCAGACAAAACATATTTTTCTTTCCTAATATAATTTACAGACAGCAGCAGCTTTTTCATTGTTGTATCTCAGAGTTTGGGGTATGAAGAAATTGTTAAATTAACAATTAATTCCTTTGGCTGTTGGATTTTCCCCTCTGAGAGACAGTCTTTTCCCACAGCTGTAGTAAAATACTGGCAAAGGCAACTGAAGTGAGTGCAGTGGCTAGTCACAATCACGTGCAAGGGAGTCTCAGTCAGGGACTGTCTAGAGCAGGTTGGCCCATGGGTGTGTCTGTGGAAAGACCTGCCCACTGTGGACACACCATTCCCAGGGCTAGGGTCTTGGAGGATGTGACTGAATACAGGCATGCATGCTTTTGTTCTCTCTCTGCCTTGAACTGCTGATGTCATGTCACTAGCTGATTCAAGTTCCTGTCTTGATGTCTCTGAAGCGATGGGTGTTACTCTGGACTGTGACTCAATAAATCCTTTCTTCCTCGAGGTGCTTTGCTGTGGTATTGTAACACAAGGACAGGAAAGAAAACTCAGACAGGAAAAAAAAAAAAGGGGGTTGTTTTTGTTCGGATTTTGCTCATGGTTCAAGGGTATTATAGAAAGTAAAGAGCGCCCTCTGCTGTTCAGCTTCCTACCTCTACTTACACACTCAAGGGTCAATTAGGGAATGGAGCCACCCATAGTGGACAGCTCTTCCCAACTCAGTTAGTGCAACAGCTGACAGGCAATAAAGATCATTACTAACAGACTTGCCCAGAGGCCCATTTTCTGGGTGATTCTAGGCCTTCTCAGGTTTGCAATTTCGGGAGCTACAGAGATACCAAGTGGGAATCATTTGGCACTGACAAGGCTGATCCATCAGAGCCAAGGGACTTTTGGCTTTGGAGATAAAGCCAAAGTCTCAGGGTGTTTGGTGTTAATTGCCTTTGAAGGTGCCTATCCACTTCCTACAGAGAATTTCTGTGTGTGAAGGCAGCCCCCTCCATCTATTATTTCCTTGGAATTTATGAATATGTCCCCCTATCCCCAGTGAAAACAGTCAAACAGACAAGATCTTCCAAGCCTTCATTCTCCCTGCCTAGAGCAGACTCACTGTCTGCCTTCCCTGCTGTTACCCTTGGTAGGAAACATAGTAACTCATTTGAAACTTTTCTCAGGTATGTCCTAAAGTCACCACCCCTGATAAGAGAGCTATCTGGATGGAGCTAACTAGCCCAAAAAGTTTTCTAAGGCTTTCTTGCACCTGGATTCATTAACACAAAATCCTAACTTGATGGTTTAAGGATGCAAATTAAGCCTTCACAAAATCTCTCCTAGGGAAGATGTGTTAGCAGATCAAAAAGCTACAGGTCTGCTTCATTGCTTATTTGGTTACCTAGCAACCGAGAACACCTGCCACCTTCCCCCCCAATTCCTCCCTCCAACCCCCTCCCCCGCTTTATGCTCAGCCTTCTCAGGGGACCAGCCTGTTTGGGGTATATAAGACCTATGCTTCATTGTTGCATGTCATGCTGTCATACGATTGCTGCCATCCATGCCATGCCACCATGCCGTCACTATCGTGCCATGTGAAGTCATTACTGTGCCAGTAAAGATGTATTGAAAAGAAATTGCTCTGAGTCTGATTCCTGAGAAGAGATTCCAGTAGATACCTGTTGTAGAACGTTTTCCGGGGCCCGTTTGGGCCCGTTTGGGCCCAGAAGGTTTGTAACCTTGGCCCGCTCGGAGGTTTGGAACCTGGTCTACGGCGGCTTTTATCCTCCAAAGAAATGAATCACATGCTTATATCCTTTATACTCTTTGGCCCATGTCTCAAGCACATTACTAGCTAGCTCTTTCATCTTAATTCAACCCATTTCCATTAATCTTCCCACCACGTGGCTCAGCCCGTACCTCTACATGTTCCTCCTTCAGGGGTCGGATGGCCACTGACTAACTCCACCCTCCTTCTGCTTGTCTCTCCTCTGATCCTCCACCCACTTCTGTGCTCCACATAGGCCAAATCAGTTACTTTATTTACAGCATATAGAGAACATTCCACCACAGATACCCCAGCCCCCTACTCCCCCCCTCCGCCACTAGCAGAAGTACACCTTTCTGAAGCTCTGAGAGAAAACTTATCTGGGGCAGGACCCCCAGAAGGTTTTTGTTAGGCAATTAACACTGACCATCACCATGGAAAGAGGCTGTTTGCTGAGAAATCCAGGGCTATCCTCAGGGCTCAGTTCCATCATATCATATCTATACCACAAATCTAGACCATATTCTCACCCTTATTCAGCGAGTGGCTATAGCAGTTTAGAAATTTGTCAGAACAATAGCATTTCCAAACACTGGGCTGTGTTGCAGGGGTTTTTATTTGTTTCATTTGCCTTAATTTATTTTATTTTTGGCTGGTGTGTCTATGTGCATCTGTGGAGGCCTGAGGTTGAGGTCCACTGACTTGCTCTGTATTCTTCGCCTTCACCCTCTGACCTTGCCAGTTCTAGTCAGTTTGCCTCAGGGATGTCCTGGCTCTGCCTTCTGGTTTCAGGAATTGTTAACAGCCACCAAGCTCAGCTAGCATTGACGTAGGTTCTGGGTGTCTGGTTTCTGGTCCCCTGGTTTGTGGGATAGCTACTTCAGTACTGAGCCATCCCCTCACCCCACCCCCTGCCCCAGAGGGTTTTATTAGACAATGGAGACATAACTTAAGTTGAAACTCAGTCTACTCACTTGGTCTAGCCAGAGGTCTATTTTGGTGTCTCTTGAGAACCCACTCTCATACCTTCACAAGAATTGTAGCCCACAGCTAGTCCCTGACTATGCATGGGTCAGAATCACAAGATCAATATGATCCAGGGGTGGTTTTCCTAATGAGCCTAGTCCAGCTCCTGTGGGCAAAGGGTCTGGGGTTCCCTGTGTGGGAGGAGCAGATACCTGCAGCTTAGACATTCAATTTTTGCACATTCCTTGTAGGATTGTTTCTCACAGTGAGAAGACTGGGAACAAGGAGGTTTGCCGCCTGTGGGAATTGCTGCTTCTGTGAGTAATTGGCTTTGTGAATAGACCCTGGGTATCTCTAAACCTGAGTAAGAAAGCCACATCATTCCCACATCCCAAAGCCCAGATTGTTGGCACACTGTTTGATATATAACTATTTATGGGTTTGAGCATAATATAAAGTATATGCTGCAAAAGACTGCTTTTATTTTAAAATAAGAGTATAGAGGGCTATTATCATGTGGCAAGGATATAATAAGCAGGAACAGATATGGTTCCAGTTAGAGAGAGATGGGGTGAGGAGAAAGAAATTGTTCAAATAACATCAGAGAACAAACCATAACAAACACTCCACTTGCCTTGAAGAAGTGCTGGGAGCTGATTTCATGGTTTTCGCCCCTGTAGGGCAGCTGGAAATCAGCCTCTGCTGTGATTGACTTGTGCTTCACCCTAAATCCTAACCCCCAGTGTCAACCTCCTTACTTAGAGCCAAGGTCATTTCAGATTATCTAGAAAAGTTTAGGTCATGTTATCTGAAGTAGAGTGAGTTCCTTATCCAATGTCCATCCCTATAGAAGGGATAATGAACACATAGGAAACCTGCCTTCCTGTGACAAAAAAAAAAAAAAAAAAAAAAAAAAAAAAAAAAAAAAAAAAAAAAAAAAAAAAAAAAAAAAGAGAGAGAGAGAGATTGGGGCCATGTCATTGCTACTGTTTATTTCCAGGTCATCAGAAGCCAGAAGAGAGGCCTGAACCAGGTTCTCAACAACCAACTCTGTTCACAGTTTGAGCTCAGACATCTTACCTGCATACTATGTGGCAACAAATGTTGAGTCCCATGTTGGGGAAACTTCCCTACAGGGTCCTGAGATACCATGCCGTCTTCCTTACAAATACTGAAAGATGTGAGGGATGCTTAGAAGAGAGGAAGGAAAAGGGTATGGATGATAGCAGCATGCCTGAGACCTCACATAAGGAAGAAATGGTCCAGAGAAGATAAAAGAGGCTGGCACAGGATCTCCATGACACTGAAAGGCAGAAGGACTTGATGCTATGGCCAGACATGGCAAGAGACTAGATTCACTAATGAGGACCACTGAAGTGGGTTAACACTGGAGGTGAGTTCTATGTCACACTGGAGAGTAACAAGGTCTGGAAGCAGGACAGTAATAGTGGGTAACAGTCAGCTGATCTGGGAGAACAGAAAGTGTTAGACAGGGTGGTCAGGAGAACTAAGGAGGAACAGGAAGGAATAAGATTATCTTGGATCCTCTGGTGAGGAGTTGGGAGACAGAAGAGCTCTGAGGGAGATGTGGAGTCAATGGGGAGCTAGGATGTGTGCAAACCAAGAAGAGAAAGTTGGGCCCCCAGTGAATGGACAGTTTGGGAGTATAGGATAATGCTAAAGTTTTATCTTGAGCTTTCAGAGGCTTAGAGAGTGATGAGCCTGCTGACTGACAAGGATGGCCCGTGGCCCAAGTAGTGATAGGCAAGAAGTGGTACCCCCTGATATCCCTGGGCTGGGCTCTCCACCAAGGTCAGAGAATGCCTCAAGACTGTTTTATGCAGAGCATGAGGAGTTTCTGTGCTTCTAAATACAGCTTTGTGAGGCTGGACATGGCTTGGAGCTACTGGGCCAGAGCCACAGGATTCAACAAGGGTGTGACAGGGTGGGCAGAGCATCCATTGTGCAGGCTTCCCTCTCGATATATCCAGAAGTTACTATACTGCAGCTTCCAACCTCCTGGTAATCCTTTTAATCCCATAAACAAGTGAAGGTGTGGCCTGACTGAACTCTGGTCACGTCCCACATGAATGAGTCTTGGCCTGCTGTGGTTTCAATGGAAGCCTGGGAAATAATTTATTTCTAAGTTCATTTCAGGTTGTTATCTTCAGTTCCTAGAGGACTGGCTCTCCATGTGGACTTCACAAAGTCCTCCTCATGCCTTACAAGTACCCTTTATGGGTCTAACACATGATCCCTACACACATCCCTTCCATGTGGTCTTTCCACATGATCCTTCCATGTAGTGTCTCCACTTCCAGGCTCGTGTCCTAGTTCTTTTACACTTTGAATGTCCCACACCAAGAAAAGTGTGATAATGGATCATCTGACAGCACTCCTACATGACTTTTCTCTTAAGGCTCTCTGTAGCTGGAATCACATGAATTATGTCTCCTCTACCCACAGTCCTAAGGACCCTACAGGACATGAAAACCAGGATAGGAAGCATTCCTAGAAATCTTCCCACTCACTTGACTCTGTTGACAGACACATGGTACTGGGGAAAAATCAGATGTTTCCCTGGCTCTGCCTGAAGTCAGAGGCAAAGCTGCACCCACAGGTGAGGCCAAAGTGGGGCCGGCAGCTGGGTCTGCTGTGTTACAACAACTGCACAGAATGGGACTTGTGACCCAGAGCGCAGGGGGCTGGCTGATAAATGACCATCAGAGGAAGAGATAGGCAGCCACAGGTGGGAAAAGGGACTAAGGGGAAGCCCCTAGCACCTTTCAAGTATCACAGCAGGATGTGCAGCACACCACAGGCAAGAGACATCCTTGTCCTCCATCTCTTCCAACCAGAAAGTGTCCCACCTGGGTACAGTCCTACCTAATCACCCCCGTCCGCCCCTTCTCATCAGCCTTCAGCACCTCCCAGGTCACTTTTATCATGATGTAAGCCAGTTTGTCCAGGGCATCTGGGGACAGTAAGCTTCCTCAGCAATAACACCTTTGTCACCAAGGAGAGGACAGCAAGGAGAAATCCAGCTGAGAAGCCTTCCCAAGCCAAGATTGTGTTTGCGTCAGTTCTGAATGGAATAAACACACAGCATGCATCTTGCCAAATGCCAGCACCTTCATTTTCTGATAACAAATGGCTGGTTAGAATCAATAACAGCTCCCTGCTGCTGTACTGCACGCTGCATGAAGCCTGGGCAGCAGCCTGGCTCCTGCAGAACAGCTGCTCTGCCCATGCCCACGCCAGCCTGGAGCTGACTTCGCCACTATGAGCACTGCTGCTGGCCTCATGCTACATGCTTGGTTTCTCTTCCTACTACCCAGTGCCCTGCACAACCACAAAGCCTGCTGCTGCTCAACATCAGATCTACTGAACTCATGTTTTCCATTTAGAGTGAGTACGCATTCAAGAGAGAGGAAGGAAGGAAGAAGAGACCCATCATCTATGGCAAGTGTAGGCCATATCTTCTCTTTGAATCTCAGCCAGGAGCTGAGGCCAGCATGCTGCAGCAGAGGAACATATCGTCTAGGAGCAATGCAGTAAAAATAATGGGATTCTGAACCTGGACTCTCAGTTTCAGTTGTGACCTTTGCCAGGTGTGTAGCATCAGGAAGGTTACTCTGTGACTTGTGTTCTTAGCTGTAAACTGTGAGTTATAATGACAGCTATCCTGTGGTATGTTCCATCCATCCATAAATCCAGTGGGGATAGACAGAAAGAAGAAAGAATGGATGAGTGGATAAAAGTATAAGTGATGGATAAATGAATAGACAGATGGATAAATGGATAGATAGATGGATAAATGGAATGATGGATGTATGGTAGATGATGGATAGATATGTGTATAGATGGGAGATTGGGTGAGTAGATTGATAAAAGGATGAATAGATGTATGTGTGAATGGATAGGTAGATATAGAAGAGATGAGCATAAAGATGGATGTTAGATAGGAGTTTGGGTGGATGGATTGTCAAATAAGTGGATGGATGGACAGTTGAGTAGATGGATGCAGACACAGGTCAAAGGATTTATGGGTGGATGGATAATAGTTGAATGGGTACAAAGTTGGGTGGATGGATAAATGGATAGATAGGTGGAAAGATGGATGGATGGATGGATGGATGGATGGATGGGTAGATGGGATGATAGGTGAATAGATGGAAGAAATTATGTGATGTTATCCTTGGTTTTCAACTTGATGAGGTTTAAAATTACCTATAATAAGCTTTTAGTATGTCTGTGAGGTTACTCCCTGAGTATTCCAGGGAGGTTTAACTGAGGCTTGGAAGATCCAGCCTAAATGTGATCAGCAATATCCCATGGACTTGGACATTGGGCTGAAAATAAGAAGAAGCCAAGCAGAGAACCAACATTCTTCTCCCTGTGCTTTCTGACTACAGAAGCAATGACCAACCAGCTCTTGTCCCTGCTCCCGTGACTTTGATGCCATGGCTGACTGTGGGTACAGTGGTTCAAAATGAGCCATTTCGTTCTTAAATTGCTCATGTCAGACATTGTCATCACAGTAGTGCCAACACTATTGTCAAATGTCTAGAAAGTGTCTGAAATCCCCCCCAACCACAGCACAGAAGGGCTACTGAAGCATACAGAACATACTGGTACACAGAAAATGATGAATATAATCATTGTGCCAGAATTTGAGTCTAGGTCTCCTCGAATCTAGAACTGCTGCCTTTAGAGTCCCTAGACTATGTGTCCAAAAAGAGATGGGAACAAATCATCAGGAAAGAGAAGGAAATGTTAGAGGGAGATGAGCCTGTGGTCTCCTGCCTGGACACACATGCCTTTGATAAAGACGTGGCCGAAAGTTGCCAGTTTGGAGACTCTTTGTGGGCATGTTCCGAGCACGCTCAGCAGCAGATGCTGCGCTTCCTGCTGAAGAGATGATGTTAGCCCAGTAGGTGACAGCGATTAATAGCTTACTTCTCAATCAGCCTATTAGAAGTAATCATGCCGGCAACTGTGGGCTATTAATCCGTGTCGGAAGCCAGCCCGCACAGACTGATGGGTGGCTGAGATCTACAGAGATGCACAGCTTGATGTTCTGTGAGCCTGAAACATGGCTATGAAGTACTCAGAGCTGAGGAATAGGGCTGGACAGTGTCCCAGCAGGATACAAAACGCAGGGTATACAGAAGCTGCACAGACTATGGGATTTCTTCTGAGTGTCTGAGGATGTCTTGGAAGTGACCACCCAGCTTTGTGTTGAAGAATATCCTAAAAGCCATGATCAGTTATAGCTTATGGCATGGGTGATGTTGAGGAATCAAAAATCTAATGACCTTAGATTTGATGCCCCTGGACCAGTGGTGGGTCACAGGACAAGAGGAGCCATACTCAGCACTAGTGCTGCTTAGAGCCCCACATGTCACAAAGTAGGGAGCAGATGAACTCAGCCGGACTTACCTACAGGTGATGTGCTCTCCATCTCCAGAGTTACTCCCTGGCAGATGGACAGTGGCCCCAGTACATATTTTCCCGGAGTCTAAGTATCCTCGGAGGCTCTAGCTCCCTCTTCCTCCCCGCCAACTTCTACTTACGGTCTTGAGAGCTTCAGAAACAAAGAAGGAGAGATTGTAGACCTCCCCAGAAGCTTCACTCTCTCACCTCCTCTGTTCCCCCTCCATGTGTGCGTGTGAGTGTGTGTGTGTGTGTGTGTGTGTGTCTGTGTGTGTGTGTGTGTCTGTGTGTGTGTGCGTGTGTGTAAGGTTAAAAAGTCAGCTATCTTTCTTGTTCATTCTCCACTTTGTTTTTGAGACAGGGTCTCCTACTTAACCAAAAGCTCATCAATTTTATTAAACTTTTTGTACAGGGATCCCCCTGTCTCCATTTTACCACTCCTTCTGTTATAGGTACCTGCACCTGTGCTTACTTTCATACAGGTACTGGAGATCTGGGCTCAGGTCCTTGTACTTATGACAAACATTCTACTGGTGGGTCCCCACACCCCTACTCTCCACAGATCTTAATTTTCTGAAGTGGATGACTTCCATCAAGAAGTAAATTGAGGTTCAAATATCACCTGTCAATGGTGACTATTAGTCACAACTGATGGCTGCCATCCTCTACACAGGATCATCCTAGATTCCAAAGCACCTCCAAGTGGCTGGATTTCCATATATACAATTCTCCCTAAGCACTTATTTGGGTAGATCAGACATTGTCATCTATAGGAGAGCATATGGAAAAGCAAATAACAGAATATCTTTCAGCAAACTCCAGCTGCTAGTCCCGCACCCTACACAACACAACAACCACACCTCCCTCCTGCCCTCTGAGATTTCTCTTTCCAGTTAGTGCACTAATGCTCATTAATGAGTGGTAGCACTTGGTAGGAAGCAGCAGCAGCATATGCTGTGGAAGTCCCTGTGGACTCCAGCCTTCCTTCCCCGCACCTACCTTGTACCTCCCATCCCTCATGTGATGAGTCCGCTTCCTTCTTTCCTGTTTCTCTGCATTTTCACTTGTCATTGTCCACCCTAACCCTTGTCTGTAACATCTCTACAGCCCCTGCTTAACATAAATGGGATGTAATCTTTGGTAATAAATGTTTCTTTGGGTGATGCAGAGCAAACAACCGGGGAATGAATTAGATTTGGTTTGTAGCTGCTAAAACCCAAGCGAAGGAGCTGGGCAAAGCCTCCGACACTTCTTTCTTTACTAAGAGCATGCCCCGAAGCTCCATTTCTCTCATGCTTTCCATTATGATTGCCCTTTCTGCTGTCTCCATCTTTAGGACATGCCTCCCATCCTGCAGAGGATCCACAGGTGGGGGGACATGCCTCCTGTACTTTAAAGGACACAAGGTAGGGAGACATACCTTTCATCATACAGAAAGGCCAGAGACATTGAAACAGATCTCTTACCCTGTAGAGGACGCAGGGACAGTGGGATGTGCCCCTCAACCTTCATAGAATACAGGGACAGTGGGATAAGTCTCATATCCTGCAAAACATCCAGAGACATTAAGATATGTTTTCCATCCTGCAGCGGACCCAGGGACTTCCTTTCATTTTGCAGAGGACCAGGGACAACAATGGGAAAAGATTAGAAAACTTTATTCTTTTTCTTCCTGAGGTTGTTTTGTACATTTCTCATTAGATAGAATAATGTCTTGCCCTTTTTTGCATAAAGTCAGGAACAAACATGATTTTTTTTTCTATGATTTTTTAAAGACTGGGAAAAAAATTCACCTGGGGAAAAAAAATCCAGCCTCCAATGGGTTGCTCTGTAGGTAATAAATCCACTACCTATCGGAGCCTGTTTTCCTAAAGTCAAAGTGACTACAGCCAGCGATTTTTATTATTGCTCATATATTGTTTAAATATTTCAGCCGGGAGATGCTGTGCAAAGAGAGACAATAGCCTGCCCGACACAAGATTTATTAGAGAAAGTTGGCACAAATATATTTGTAGGAAACAAAATATGTTTGTAGAGATTATTCCAGATTTACAGTGATTAATAATGGATTGGACTTAGAGGACATTGAGGAGCAGTCAGCCTGCAGGCAATCTGCACTGGGTGGAGTCAGAACAGAACATCAGCTCTGGGGGGTGCCTGCAACATTTATCTGGAAGAATAAAGTTTTCCAAACAGAGCAAAATGGATACCCAGAGCTGGTGCACATGCCTTTGGGGAGCTTGGTCTAAATTAAACACCAAATAAGGTTTTTCAGACCTTCTCTGCAAGGACTGCAAGGGTTAGGCCCTGTGGGGGTTTTCAGAGGCGCCCCTCAGGTGATCCCACAGAAAGCAGTCTATGAGGAAGGGGTTCAAGCAGAGGAGGAGGCCACCCAGCCATCATTAGATGTATCTTTGCTACGTCCAAAATGCTGCTTTTTGAGGCATATCCTGAGGCACTCTCCCAACCCAAAAGGCACTGTTTTGAGCTGAAAATGGTAGATGGTGGGTGCCTCACCCAGCCTCAGTCAGGCTGAGAATCCAATTTGTCTAAAGAGCTTCAGAGAACTCCATTGGTGTGTCAGAGGCTGACCAAGTCTCTTTCCATTTTCCTGCAGACCCACAACAGTGACAGAACATGGTGGAGCTACGCCTCTTTGCACAATCACATGGACTCCTCGCCAGCTGGACAGCTGGTTTCTCCATATTGCCCATCTCCTGCTGCTAGAGTGGGCTAGAAACACTAGTCTCATTAATAAAACTTGAGAGTGGACCCTAGTTTGACACTAACAGGCTCCCAACAAATAGACACTAGATTGAATCTTACAAGAGGGCCATGTTGAGGGGCAACATCTGGGTACATCTGGGCACAATGACAGACAGTTTAGCCTTCATCAGCAATGACTTTGAGCCTTGACTGGAAGGCATAAAGGTACTGGTGAGGACACCCCAAGCCTGTCACTCCTGTGGGCGAGTGGCTGATGGGAGTGAGGCAGCAGGGCTCCCATCCACCCTGTTGGTTGCCATGGAGAAAAGAGCCCGATGACTTTAATACAGCTGTGCCTATGCCTCCCCTGAGACACGCCATGACAACTTGGACTGGAAGTGGTGAATGAACGGCTATAATCTTCAAGCTGTGTGAATAAGTGATTGATTGAGCATGGGGCTGTAAACAGCACTGTGCTCTGATGGCTGGGCCAGCAAAATGAGATAATCAGTCCAGGAGACACACTGCAGTCCTCGGCTCCCAGAGCCTTCCCTGGCCGCATCCCAGCCTGAGATTCTGCCCAGAACTAATGACCTTCTCCTACAGGCCCTGCGCACACAGAACCACCATGAGGTTCCCAGCTGGCTCCAGACCCACATCTGATTGATCCCACCATGCACAGTCCCTAGTTTGTTCTAAAGATTTCTATGTGCTTTCACTAGATTCTGATCAGAGAGTTGTTGAATCTCAAAGAGGAAACTGGCTGGGTATTGGAAGAAGTAAGAATCCATAGAGGTGTGATTCTCTGTTACCCAAAGAACCGTCCGTGCACTATCCATGTCTGAGGAAGCATGAGCCAGAGTGGCCAGTGGCCTAGTGAAGGGAGGTGGGTGGACTAAGATACATGCAGGCTGGATGACTAGGACAGAAATGGAGACTTGACAATGAAGTAGAAGCCAAAGACTGAACAGAGGAGGCAGGAGCCATTGGGAACAAAGAGGACAGATAACAGAGTCCGCCACAGACATTGGACAGGAGCTACTCTGATCCAGGTCTGTACCCTCACTTCCTTCCAGCTGGGACCCTTTGTCAGGCATGCACTACTTGCAGGTGGATGGGGGCAGATACCCAGCTGGTAGACATCTTCTCACAGCTGAGCGGACTCCCTAGCTGTGTGTTCTCTCTGTCACTAGACTGTGTACCTCCCACATTCTGCATTTTTGACAGAGACTAAGGGGATCTTGTGAACACGCAAGTGTAACAGACAACCTGTGTGGACACAAACCTTGGCAGAGCAGAGACACTGGCCTGAAACTGTTGGGGCACCTTGCCCCTGATTACCCCAGATGTGAGTGAAAAGTTTAATCCCAGCATTGACAGTAAGAACCCCCATCATCTGAACGCATATCCTGTCACCTGTACCTTGCATTCAAGTGTCCCTGGTTACAACTCAGCCTTAAGGAGGTGGTATGGCATGGGCCTTAAAAGAATTCATGATTCTGCCAAGCATGGGATAATTAAAACTTGTATGAGGACTAGATGGGGTTAGTATTGACAGCTGTCTTCACTGAATGTGTAGTCATTCAGTTGTTTTCTGGTACTGGGATAACAGTCAACACCAGCATGGCCAGTGTCATCCCACAAAGAGACCCAAAGAGCATCACTCATGATATAGGTAGGCTATTACTGATGGGCATGATGAAGCAGGGTGGTAGGACTCTGGCTCTGCTTTAAAGAAGGCAGGCTACAGACTGTGCTTTATAAAGAGGGTCACAGATACCAGCTGCCTCAGCACTTGGTGACATATCCTTCTCACATAGTGTCCTCTCACTTTTATCTCCCAAACATGGGCAAAGCTCAGGACTGTCTTACATGACACAGGTGGCAAAGAAGATGCTGTCCCTGTCAGTCTCTAAATATGAGGCTTCCTTTCTCTGTTCTCTGGCCAGGGAGTCTAGGACAGTGATGTAAAAAGTCTGGACACTTTAAGGCCATTTAGGATTGTGATAAAACCATGAAAAAGCTCTTATTATCAGTGTGGGTCTTTGGATAACCCCAGGGAGACCCCAGCCATGTGAGTAAAGATGCAACTGTATGTTCCAGAGTGACACCATCTGAGGCTCCAGATACTGCAAAATATTCCTTCTCCATGGACTCTGCAAATGTAGTGCTACTAACAGGTTTTCGCATAGGACTTAGTGTATAGGGGATTAGCAGTTTTCTGGTGTCTCCTTTAATCACTCCTCACCTGTTTAGAGGGACAGCATGAAGCTGGAACCCAAGATTTGGCTAGACTGGCTAGTCAGAAAGCTCCAGGAAGTCTCCTATTTCTACCTCCCAGCACTGAGATTACAGGATATATGTGAAGCATGTCCAGCCTTTTACATGTGTGCTCAAACTCCAGACCTCAGAGTCTCTCACTTCGGCAGAGGCATCTCCCTAGCCCCTTGACTTGGAATTTTATGACGTCACAGGCCATCATCAGAGCATTGGTTCACAGAGCCACAGGAAGGAGTTTGCTTAAGAAGCTGTCAGTCTCTCTAGTACTGGATAAATATCCAGTGTAAGTGCAAGCATACACTGTCAAGACAGCCCTGTGCATCCACACAGCCCCATGCTGGCAGGAAGCTGTGGTCCAGCCATAGTGGGACAAGCAGATATGCTGCAGAATATTCCCATCACAGTGAAAATATATTTCCACACTGAGCAGCAACAGGGTGGACTTCACAGTAGGGGCCTCCCATCTACAACTCCATATAGCAAAAAGGTTGATCCCTTGTGGTGTGTATATGAAGAGAGAGGAGGTAAAGCAATGTGATCCCTATGGAAGCAGAGGAAGCTGAGAAACTAACTGATGTGCTCCTCATGGCAGGGGGTGGTCACGGAAGTATGCAGCCTGTTGGCACTGGGCTGCAGCCTAGGTCAGGTGCTGTCTGTGCAGGTGGGCTTGGTTGGTAAAATGCCATCAAGATAGAAGGTGTTTGCACTAACTCTATATTTTCTAGCAGGTGGCCATATGTCACCTCAGAAGAGTTTTCAGTAACAAGCTGGGCCTCTCAGTCTGTACAGGTTTTCACCAGACCTCCTGTCCCAGGACTCTGTGTTCTACAAGTGATTATTTGTTTTTAACTCCGGCTCTCACCGTGTGGCTCTGGCTGACCTGGAACTCACTCTGTAGACCAGGCTTGTCTTGAACTCACAGAATCTACTAACCTCTACCTCCCAGCTTGACTTCGTTTTCAAAAATTGATTTATTTAATGTGTATGGGTATTTTATATATGTCTCTGTACCACATGCATGCCCAGTGCCCTTAATAGTCAGAAAAGCCATCATATCCCCTGGGACTAAAGGAATGACTGAGATGCACCATGTGGTGCTGAGTTCTGAACCTCAGTTCTCTGCAAGAGCAGCAAGTGCTCTTAACTACTGAGCCATTTCCCAGCCCTCTTTTAAAAATTAACTACTTAATTTTTAAAAATTTATCTTATTTATAATGATGTATATATGTTTGGGAGGAGGCTGGGTACTTGAGTGCGAGGGTTGATGAGTCCAGAAGAGGACTGGAATTACAGGTGGTTGAAAGCTGCCCAATATAAATGCTGGAAATCAAACTTGGGTCCTCCAGAAGATCAGTAAGCACTCTTAACCTCTGAGCCACCTCACCAGTCCTAAGACTCAGGTTTCTGATTCACAGATGACTTTACTGTATTTCTTTGCCTATCTGAACTACGAGGTAATGAGGTTCAGGACCCCATAAATAAAGGGTCTGTTTCTCACAGCAAGGGTGGCAATCTCCGCCATGTGTGCCTATAATAACATTGCTGATTAAAATTCACTCAACTGAGAATTAAATATAATTGCTGACGCATGGCTGAGTTTTCACAAAACGTTTTTCATTTGTATCACTGCCCGTGGAATGATCAAAATGAAACGTTCATTTGAGGGTTCTTAATTAGAATTTCAAGAAATGTATAATTGACTCCTTTTAATTGCTACATAACTTTGGCCAACCATCATTATTGCATACCTCATTCTAACATTGTGTAAACTGTCCCAGTCAGGGAGGACAGACTCATGGTGACCAGTAGAAGGATTCTATGCAAGTCATGCCTGAAGTACCTGACTTAAAAGCACAAGACAAGATGAGTTCCCACGTGACGGCTTACACAAATCCACACATTCATCCTGAGTTCATACATGACCCAGGGCTTAGTATATGACTCAGGAGATAAAGTGTTTATTCAACAAACTTGGTGACCTGTTTGGATGCCCAGCATCATATAAAAACTAATAATGGCAGCAAGTATCTGTAACTCCAGTACTAGATGGGGTGGAGCAGAGGCAGGAAGATTTCTGAGATTAGCTGGTAGACAGGATAGTCAAACTGGTGAGCTTTGGGTTCAGTGAGAGATTCTGTCACAGAAAATAAGGTGGAAAAGTGATAGGAAAGGTGTTCAGTGTTGACCTCTGGTCACTACACACACACACAGGTAGAACAGGACAAAATAAATCAGACTAGAACAACGGAGTGGAACCGAACAGATCATAGAATAAGATAAAACTTCTGAGTAGCTGAGTAAACAAGTTTCTGGGCATGTGGTCAGACTCCTGAGAACAGCCAATATCATCTCTCACTGGCCATACCCACCACATTCTTCTCCAATCCTAGTGGTGTTGTCTTATAATTTATATGTCATCATCCAGGGAAGTCAGAACAGGAACTCCAGTCAGGAACATGGAAGCAAAAACTAAACAGGATTTTTTACTTTTTTCTTACTATTTTGCTCCCTGTGGCTTGCTCAGGTTTATTATAGCACCTCAGACCACCTGCCTCCAATGAGTCCCTCTGTGGGTAATTATCATTCAAGAAAATGTACCTCAGGTTTGTTCACAGGCCAGTGTAGTAAGAAGTTTCTCAGCCCTGCCAGCCAGATCAAGCACCCACTTAGTCCCAAATAATCACACAGAGGCTCATATTAATTATAAACTGTTTGCCGTATGGCTCGGGCTTATTACTTGCTAACTCTTACTCTTAAGCTAACCCATGATTCTTATACATGTTTAGCCATGTGGTTTGTTAGCTTTCTTAGTGCAGTATTCTCATCTTGCTTCCTCTGCATCTGGCTGGCATCTCCTACTCTGCTCTTCTGATTCCCAGAATTCTCTCTGTCTGGTTGTTCTATCTCTACTTCCTGCCTACCTTCGGGACAATCAGCATTTTAAACAAATACTAGTGAAAATATTTATAGCATTGTCTCACATTTCCCTTTTTTTCTTTTAGTATGTTATTGTGTTATCTTTGAATTGTTTGACTGCTGAGGAAGGAGCAAGAGCTGCTAAGAGAATTTGATTATAAATGCTGTTGGATTAATCCAACCTATACATTTTGAAAATATCTTGACTTCAAAATTTAAGTCAAAAGATATGTTTCTTTGAAAGAGAGGCTTTTTTAACTTCCACAGAAAATGAGAGGCTGTAGATTCAATCCAGGTTAAAGAAAATAAGGTTTGATTGAGGAAGACTCCTCCATAAAGCCTCAGATGGGAACAGATGGCCCAAATGATCCAGCATTTTAGAGCACCCCTGTTGCAGTTTCTTCTCAGTTCTGTATTGAAAACAGCTTCAACAAGACTGGCTGAGATTACTCAGCTTCACAAAATACTCTAGTCAGGACTTGACCATGTTCTGAATTTTTCTCAGGATCCTCAAAAGATTACCAGTGCCCCCAATCAGCAGGAAGTCATTTAGAGAACTACACTCACATTTCCCAAATAATAGAATATCGATGTTTGTCTTTGTTTACAAAAAAAGTAGACAACAAGTCTTGTTTACAAGTTATTATAGATAATAGTGAAGTAAAAAGCTATACAAAGAAGATTAGATTTGGAGTTCTTATTTTGAAAAGAAAAAATGCTATGGGACTATTCTCTTGTACATTGTAAATATTGGTTTAATAAAATTCTGATTGGCCAGAAGATAGAAAGGAAGTAGAGGTGGGGCAAGCAGAATAGGAGAATTCCGGGCAGCAGAAGAGCAGATTGGGAGTGACCATTCAGGTGGAGAGGAAGCAAGACGAGAATGCTGCACTGAGAAAAAGCTACCAAGCCATATGACTAAACATGAATACGAAACATGGGTTAGTTTAAGAGTAAGAGTTAGCAAGTAATAAGCCCAAACTATAGGCCAAACAGCTTGTAATTAATATAAGCCTTTGTATCTTTATTTGGAACTGGATAGCTGTGGGACTGGGCAGGCAGGATACAGAAACTTTTGAGTATAAGTCAGTCTGGTGCAGGTATTTTGTTAGTTGAGGTTCCCTCTACCCAAATAAGTCTAGCCCTGTCAAGTTGACATTAAATTAACCATGGCAGTGAGATATAGATGAGCATTTCCTGTAAGTGTCTGAAGGAGGTTGTGACTCTGATAGGATGTGTGTAGGGAATACCTCTATCTGTTCCCTTTGAAGATCATCTTTGTGATCTGTGAGCCTGGCTCCAAAAGAAGGTTCAAGATAAGCTGAGACCTTCATATGACTCTTCCTAGAGCCATTGTTTCTATGTGCTACCAACCAAACTCTGCCTATCCACATGTTTTCCAAGAGACACATGGGCTCACAGTGTTCTCTCTCTCTCTCTCTCCCTCTCTCTCTCTCTCTCTCTCTCTCTCTCTCTCTCACACACACACACACACACACACACACACACACACACACACACAAACAAAACTAACAATAATATGCTTTCAAAAGGAAGAAAATCAAGAAGGATATGCAATGTTAACATCTGGTTTATATACATACAATCCCACATACATGTAACTCCACACATACAAGTAATGACATCATGTCATTTCCATATGTACATAAATACATGTGATTGTATCGGCCTCTCCTCTCCTTTTGTTGTCTCCCAGCTACATTCTCACCCTCCCCCGACTCACCACTAACCGGAATATTTCCCTTAACATGTGATCTATATGCAGAACATCTTTCATTATGACGAATAGCCCAGAGCATACCTCCTTCTTTGTGCACCAGTGGACACCCAGGCTGTTCCAGGACTCAGTTGTCCTGAAGAGTACTGTGGTGAGCAGGGTGAGAGGGCATTTCTGCTACATCCTTAACTTCTGCCCTGCCTCCCACCATTGGTGTAGCTGGGTTGCATGGAAATCCTCCTTTAAGATCTTTAAAGAGTCTGCATGCTGATTGGCATAGGGACACTGTTTACATTCCTACCAGCATAAAAGGGCTCCCATCAGCCTCCAGTGCTTCTTACTATGTTTTCTCAGGTGGCCTTTCTGCCTGGGGTGAGTTGACTCTCTGCTTGTGTTTTGATCCACATTCACCAACATTGTCACCTATATAATTATTGACCATTTAAATGTCTTCGTTGCAGAAGTGTTTATTCTTTAAGAAGTTTTGTATAAAGAAAACCCTTGGGTTCTTGGGTGTGTCAGCCTCTTGGTGATGGCTCAGATGTTTGGGAAAATCTTCAATCTGCCTTCTTCTCCTTTGCTCCCTTCCTCCCCCTCCCTCACCCGTCTCCACACATTTTTAAAGTTTATTTCTCAGCCAGAAGAGAAGGGCTATCACATGGAAAGCAGGTACCTAGGAAACAGGCATCTTTGGCTTGGAGTTAATGTTAGGGTAGCTTCTACTCATGCATAGGAACTAGCACTTTCCAAAGCAGGGAACACCCTGCCAGTGGGTAGCAGGTTCTGCCTGAGGAGAGAGAGCTCAGACTTCCTGACTCCAGTTGGTCCCATCACACTACATCCTCTCTCCACAGGCTCTGGAAGGCAGATCCTTCCAAGGCCATCTCTTAAACAATACAGATGCCTGGCAGGGACCTCATGGGTGGTGCAGGAAGTGACTGACAAGCTTCTAGGTAGGAATAGATTGTCTCTTTTGTGGATAACTAAGGGATGAGGGACCTTGGTCTGCCAGGAGGACTTTGGCATGCAGGCTCCTGGGAAGGCAGATAATGTAGTGATGGTGTGAGAGCCCAGGAGCCCGCCCTTCTAGACCAGAACTGCAATAATCCTCAGCTTTCTCTCTTTAAGAAAAAGTAAAAATAAAGAGGAATCCAAGATCAGATCTGTGTGAAGTGATAGTTTATTTTCTTCTAAAATTCAGTGGTCTGCACCTTGCCATTCTCCCAGGTACAAAAGATGCTGTCTCTGTTTCAAAGTCATCTGTGCCTCAGCAGGCCAGAGCCATGGCTGGCGAGCATCGATAACGTGTGGCGTGCCGGGCTACCCTGAGAGGAGCGGGAGCCAGTTAAATATGTCGCCAGAGATTATGACGGCTCTGACAATGAATCAAAGAGGATTATGTCTGCGTGTCACCTCTCACCAGCTCTCCACTTGCAGGATTCAGATAAGATACTCAATGATGTCACATCCACATGTAGCCATTCTCCTCTTTTCCCTGGGAGGAGAAGAGCAGTTCCAAGGGCAGTAGATTCAAACTGTTTTGGCTGTTGAAGATTTCAGCCTGTGTCTGTCTTAAAACTTTCAGTTCATCCTCAGGTGAGTCTGTCCTTGGACACAGTGTCCTTGGACACAGGTCACATGGGCACTTTAAGAAGTCAGGCTGAACCCTGGGATGGACTTGTGGAGTCTCTTTGGAATGTTACATTTAGGGCTGGAGAGATGGCTCAGCGGTTAAGAGCACCGTCTGCTCTTCCAGAGGACCCGGGTTCGATTCCCAGCACCCACATGGCAGCTAACAGCTGTCTGTAGTTCCAGGCAAACACCAAGGCAAATAAATAAATAAAGTTTAAAAAAAAAAAGGGTTGGAATGTTACATTTGGACAACAACACATTCTAAATCATGAGATAGTGTCTACTCAGAGGGGTGGCATGGCTTCCTGACCTGAACTTGGCCATGTGATACACTCTGACTGATGAGGTGTTAGATTAGCCATAATATTCTGTCTTGACATATATAATGTTAAAAAAGAGAATAGAAAGGCATGGGCATGGTCTTGACACAAAATCCCCAGTCATTCTATTCAGGGCACAGTGAAGAGCTCCAGTCATGCAGGGCACAGCACAGGACCTCAACCCTCATAGGTAAGCCAGGCATCCCACTCCTGGTAGTAGTCAGAATTCACCGGGGAATGTAAACAATAGTATGTGTGTGTGTTCACATGTATGCATGTGTACATGTGCCTGTGTATATGTGTGTGTGTGCATGTATAAGGCACATCAAGTGTCTTCTCAGTCTCTCCCCACTCTATATTTTGATACAAAGTCTCTCACTGTAACCAGAATTCTCTGATTCTACAAGACTGTCTGAACAGCAAGTTCCCAGAATCCATTTGTCTTTACTTCCTTGGTGCTGAGACTGTAGGTATGTGCAGCTCAGCATGGGCACTAAAAGATGCAAATCAAATTCTCTTGCTTACAACTCCCCAGCCCAAGTTCACCTCTAAACACACTGCTGGAGACTCCAGCCAACCCATAAGGTCACTTAGTACAATAAGAACAAACAAAAAACCACAGGGCTTCCTCTTCCCGGTACCCCTTAGGAAAGAATTTTTACTGCCTTTCCACTGCTGTTTTGTGCCACTTCATGATAAGAGAAAAACAGGTACATCATAGAACTGATGGCCTCACAGAGATGTGGGCAGCGGAATATAAAGCCCAGATTTATTTGGCTTGGCTAAGAGTAGAAGCTACATTTTGGTAAAGGACTGGTGTTCTTATCCCTGGTCTAAATGGCATCCAATAAGGGCCTGGAGCTACAGATTCTGTGCCTCCCAGTGAGGCCCAGGATGTATAGCCCCACAGGGAAGAGTCCACAGGGGAAGGCAGAGTCTTTTGGAGGGAGAAGCTGATGAGGGCATGTGACATGGGACAGGGGCGTGTGACCCCCCCATGAAGCATAACAGTTATCTCTGAGAAAAGAGACCAAGAACAAGAAACAACCCTGTCGTTATACACTGTGTATCTAATAAAGTTTGTTTAAAGACCAGAGGACAGAGCCAGCCACAGAGTCAGCCATGGAGATTAGGGACCGGTAACGCATGCCTTTAATTCTAGCACCCCGTGGCAAGGGCAGAGATTGGCCTGGATCTCTGTGAGTTCAAGGTCAAATAAAGCAGGCAGTGGCAGTGATAGCCATGGCATACACACTTGGGATCTCATGTCTCTGCTCCCAGAACTTGGGACACACACACACACACACACACACACACACACACACACACACGCACGCGCACGCACGCACGCACGCACACACACACACACACACACACGCACGCGCACACACACACGCGCGCACACACACGCGCACACACACACACACGCGCACACACACGCGCGCACACACACACACACGCACGCACACACGCACGCGCGCGCGCACACACACACACACACACACACACACACACACTTTAATCCTAGCACTAGGAAAGTTGAACCAGGAAGTGAGTAGAAAAAGAAGCAGAAGGCAGGAGTTCTGCCCTTTACCTGCCCCACTTGCCTTTCCGCTGAGGGCTCAGCGTCATTCAGTCTGCAGATTCATGGAGAGAGGCCTGAGGAGATGACTGGGTGAGAAGTAGCCATGTCTTGTTCCTCTGTCTCTCTAATCTTTCAGCTTTTTCCCAATATCTGGCTCTGGGTTTCTATTTAAAAAAAAAAAAAAAAAGTAAAATTTGAGCAATGCAACTTATTGGTATAGGTCGTGGGGGTTGAGTGTCTAGCAGCCTGCCTACCACCTGCGCCATCTCTCCCTGTTGGGGGTCAAGGCTTTCCTTCCCCTACTCTATCTATGGAGACCTAAGAAGGCTGCAACTCATTTTCAGAAAGTACAGTGTTTAATCCCCAGTGTCCACTTGACTAGATCTTAAATGGGCTAGGAGACAAACTTCAGCCAGGTGTGTCTGTCAAGCTCCTAGAGGAGTTGGTTGAGATGGGTGTAGAAGACCAACTACTCCATGGCCCGGGGTTCTGGATTAAAATATAAAATGAAGGCCTGCCGAGTACCAGCCTCCCACCACCTCTGGCCGTGGAAGTAATGTGAGTAGCTGCTTCATGCTCCCGGTGCCATGACTTCCCCACCACAAGAGACTACCCAACCCTGAAGAGTAATTCACAACGCACCCTCCCTTCCTCCCTCCCTCCTTCCCTTCTTTCCTCCCTTCTGTTCCTCCTTATGTTTTGGGGGGAATGGGGTATTTTATCTATAGAGAAGCAAAGAGTGATCAAAGCAGTGTGCTGTACCATTCTCTCCTAGGTGGGTGGGGTATTTTCAACTTCTCCTTTATAATAGTTGATAGGTAGACTTTAAAAGTATTCTTTCCATAATTCACTTAATATGTTTTTAGGGCATAAAAACTATACAACAGTATGTAAGAAGGAATTTAATTAGTGCTTGCTTGTGCTCAGTTCCATCTCATCTCTCTTACATGGTTTGGAACCCCCTACCTAGGGAATGGTGATACCCATGGTGGGCTTGATCTTATCACAATGGAATTTCTTTCACAAGACATGCTCACAGACAGACCTAATGTAGATAATGTCTCATTGAGTCACTCTTTTCAGATGTTCTCCCTTGAGAACAGGGAGACTCAGGAGTTTCAACATTGTCCTCTGGAACCCCAGAGCTCCACAGAGAGATGTGGAACACACAGATTCAATCCTGGGAAGGCGTTCTTGCAGTGAATCTATATATCTCCTGTTCACCTATGGACAGGAAGTGATAGTAATAACTTCTCTGTGGATTTACTTCTATCCCTAGTCTAGAGACCTATGTACACTGCACACTAGGAAGAATCTCTTCCTAAAAAAACTACCTCATTTCTGAGGTAACTAGACTGCTCCCAAGATAACTAACCTACTTCTGAGGTAACTATCAATATAGCTAACCCACTCCTGAGGTAATTATTCCACCCTCACAATAACAAGCCTGCTCTGAGGACAGCTAGCCCCTCCCAAGACAACTCCCAGTCCATACTAAGCCATTCACTCTCCTACGGAATAGCCCATTCTTAATACTCACTGGCCTACTCTTTTACTAATTAACACACTGCCATAACTAACCCTCCCCAACGATTACCAGTCTGCTTTGCCACTAACAACCTTACTCTTGGACAGATAAGCACACTGCAAGACAACCTACTCACTCCCATACCAACCATCCCGCTTTTATACGTGCACTCTACCAGTCCATATAGCTTCCTCCTCTATGATGGCAGTAAGCCCTTGGCCAAAGAAAGACCCTCTGACTTAGTTTTGGAAGGTTCAATTTCTCAACATGATTGAAACTAGGGAAGCATTCCCATTACCAGTGCACCACTGGATGCATGGCAGCCAATGACATCTGAACCTTAACCCACCATCCTGCATGTGGAGATGAGAAGTACCCATCACTTCTCTCCTGTCACTGAGATTGAGACCAAGGACTATGACTTGCAGATACTTGAGAGAACACATTAACAGATTCCTCATGAGCCAAGTATGCTGATGGTGTGGGAATGAGAAAGAGATGGGGATGGAGGACAGGATGAGGGAGGGAGTCAGGGAGTCCACATAACACTGAGGCTGAGCTTCTACTGGTCCAGGACTCATACACCCAGCCAGGACGGAGCTCCAGGCATGTGGCCTTTGGGGGAATGAGCATGATCAGACAGGAACAGCTTCGTCTGGCACACTGAGCTGCATTTTCCACACCTGACCCCACAGGTTCCTCTGCTCTGTTCCATTATCCAGACCCTACCCTGTTGCTCTCAGACATCCAGGGAGGCAGGAAACAACTGGCCATAGAAGTACTATGGGGTCATAATTACCAACCCACATGCTCAGGAGGCTGAGGAACAGGCCCCAATGAGTGCAGAGCTAAGGGAATGCCTGCAGGATATAGGTTGGAGATGCCAGGTCAGATCTCTGAGGAGGGGATCTGGGTTTGAATCAGAGGAAAGCCCTTGAGAGTTCACTGAGTCTTGTGTACCACAGCTGGACAATTTCAGCAGGAGCAGGAACCACACCTCAGTGGGATAGCCATTCATGGACCCTTATGCTGTCACTATGGGGAGCAGTCTAATCCTTCTGGCCCTACTATGTGCAGAAAGGTGTCCCATGGTGGGAGAGGAGCCTCAAGACCCCCACAGTCACCCCTTCTTTCTGAAATGTGCATGCTGCTACTTCTCAACCCATCTTTTCTTCAGTTAGCAATTGCTCATGCCCCAACCTTCCTCTACACATTCTCCCCACCTCACCCACTCTCCCAGGCCCTCCCCTATATTCCAAAAGAGTAGTTTGGAATCCTCAGATAGCAAGCTTTGCTGTACCCATCTCCAAGGCCTTGCATCTGCTATTCCCCCATCTCAGAACACCCTTCCATTGTCTAATACCAATGAAGATCCTCTCCACTGTCCAAGAGTCATCATAGAAACCAGCCATCCAAACCCTATGTGCTCTTTTGAAATCTATGGGGTACACAAAGCATCTCAAAGTTTTGGGCCTCTTCACTGATCCATTTCAGTTTTTATGCTGCTCAGAGGCAAACATGTTAAGATGACATGCACAGAGAGCAATAAACATAAAGTTTCACGTAGGCTGCACATGTGAGAGAATATGAGTGTTGTGAGTGTGCTTATGGCAGATGTGTGGATGGACATGTCATTTCAATGGCAGCAACTTGTCATATAATACTGTCTACTTTGGGAACATGGCTGAGGCAACTGTAGGCTCTTTTATTTCAACTTTAATGACTAATAAATACTCTTATGTCATACAACATACTATATGTGTACATATAGTTACAGAATAAAAGGAAGTTAAAGAGGCTGTAGCATTGGTCAGGAGGTTGCAGAACTGAGTTAAAGGTCAGTGCTGATAGGGTAAGGGACCAGTAGGTGAAGGAAGGAAGAGAGATTACATGAGCAAAGGGATCAGGATCATAAGGAGACGCACAGAGCAGGCCAATTGATAGCAGCAATGCCAAACCCCACACCCACCATCATGTTCTGGTCTGTTCTGAGCACCTTCCACCATCAAGTCACTTAAGATGTCTGTAGTTATCTGGGGAAACTGAGGCATATAGCTGTTAAGTAGAAGAGGTACCACACAGGCAGGCAGCCTTGTTACAGCATCACCACAGCTCTGTGTCTTACATGGAAATGCCAAACTCTGATTTAAAAAAAAAAAGTATTCCCTGTCAAAACGGAAAGCAAGCATCTTCCATCTTTGAAAGCATGTTCATTGAGTACCAAGGGAAGCATGGTCTGGCATGGGTGTTCCAGTTAGCATGGTTGTGAGGTTGGAGGCAGTTCCAGAGAGCAGGGCTGTGGGTGAGGGAGCTGCAGTGGGCAGGGCTGTGGGTGAGGGAGCTGCAGTGGGCAGGGCTGTGGGTGAGGGAGCTGCAGTGGGCAGGGCTGTGGGTGAGGGAGCTCCAGTGGGCAGGGCTGTGGGGTTGAAGTGAGTCCTTCTTGGGGCCTCTCACAGGCCCTGCCACTTCAGCAGAGCACTAACTTGCTGAAGACAGCTCTTAGTGTTAGTGGAAAGTCAGAGAATAATGAGAGAGCACTCTCCTGAGACGTTTGAAAGAGCATGGGGAAGAGAAATCATTTGTGGAGTTTAAAACAAGCTTTAAAAATCAAGGAGGGGCTTTTAAAGAGAGAAGCAGTGAGCAAGACTTTGGGAACCTGGAGGAACCACCAGAAGACAGAGGGAGTGTTCTACGTTCCTTCTCAATGACAGGATAAAACACTCTGACCAAAAACAAGTCTGAGGAGAGAATGTTGTATTTCAGCTTACATTTCCAGGTCACAGGTCATCATTGAAAGAAATCAGGGTAGGAAGTCAGTCAGGAACCATGGAGGGTGCTGCTTCCTGGCTCACTCATGGCTCATTCTCTGCAGGCTTTCTTATATGGCCCAGAGCCACCTGACTAGGGATGGTGTTGCCCACAGTGGGGTGAACCCTCCTATTTCAATAATCAAGACAATTTCCCAAAGACAAGCTCACAGGCCAATATGACCTAGGCAGTTTCTTAACTGAGGCTTCTCTCAGGTGACTTTAGGCTGTCCTAAGTTCTAACTGAGATTATCCAGGAAAAACAGACAGGAGATGATGAATAACACACAAAAAAACACCCTATAGTGAGAACCCAGGAGGATGGCTGGGCCTTGACTAGGAAAGCCTGTGATGCTCTGAGGATGAAGGACAGTAAGGACATGGTGATCACACAGCAGAGTTCTCTGTATATAAACCTTCCATCCACCTTGCCACTGAGCAATTCAGAGGAAACCTCACAACTAAACCGTAACATACTCTCTCAAAGGAAATTGCCTACACAGAAGAAAATTCTCAGCCATGACCTTGGGCAGATTTATTTCTATAAATGTGTCACATGACTACATTTATAGTCAGCTTAAAGTGTCTGACACATTGTAACTGCTATGCACTGTTCCTCCAACTTAAAGCTGACACCTTCTTCCTGTTCATATAATAGGTGGGAGGATAGGGAAAAGATGCGGGGTCTTGTCCTCTCTCTCTCTCTCTCTCTCTCTCTCTCTCTCTCTCTCTCTCTCTCTCTCTGTGTGTGTGTGTGTGTGTGTGTGTGTGTGTGTGTGTTGCAGAAGGAGAAGACAATCCAGGCCAAGGAGCTCAGAATAAATGCACACCTCTGCTAACTATCAAAAGAGCAGGTGTGAAACCAAAAGACGCTTTTTAAAAAATTCTGGCCAAGATTCAATAAAAATAATCTACAGAGCAGCAGCTGGGATCTGAGAGTTGGCGCTGCTCTGAGATGTACCCCCATCACTTACAAGTATGCACTGTGATTCTGATCTGGGCTTTCTTTTCTGTAATATGAAAGTCACAGAGAATCTTAACTCACACACATAAACACAGCACACACAGAGAGATACACAATCTCAAATACAATTAGAGGCACACATACGAATACATAAACATAACACAAACACAAACATGACACACGCAAACACATACAAATATACATATTACTATACATACAAATATATAAACTCAGTACCCACACACAAACACATACATAAACACACATATACACAAAGATTACAAACACACACACAATACACATATATACTAAGTACTTTTCAAAGCTACTTATGAGTATGCTAGGATAGGGAATCATATATTAACAGCCTTTGTCAAACGCAATATGAGAATATGTGTTAGGTAATTTTTAATTATTTTTACATTTATTATTTACTTTGGTATGGAGAGCAAAAGATAACCTATGAAGACTGATTCTTTCTCCTTAATCATGTGAATCCCCACAGGCCAAACACAGGTCCCCAGGCTTGGCAGCAGCTCTTTTACCTGCTGGACAACATTGCTGGCCCCATGTCAGGCAGTTTTAAAAGAAATCCCACAAATAAGCACCAGCCCCAAGAAAGCAAGGAAAAATAAGACAAGAAGTGTTGTAGTACGTTTCCTGGCTCGTTTGGGGCCTGGGTTTCGGACCTGTCCGAGGTGGCTTTTCCCTCAAAGAAATGAATCAGACACTTATATTAACTTCATACTGTTTGGCCTCAAGCACATTGCTAGCTAGCTCTTTCATATTAATTCAACCCATCTCTATTAATTCTTCTGCCACGTGTCCCAGCCCGTGGCTCACCTGGATTCCTTACATGTCTCTTCTTTGGGGGTTGGATGGAGACTGGCTAACTCCACCCTCCTTCTACCTTTCTCTCCTTTGATTCTCCACCCACTTCTATGGTGCTGCACCTAGGCCGAAACAGCTCCATTATTTACAGCATACAGAGAACATTCCACCACAAAGAGGTTACAGTTTTTGTCTCTGCCATTCTTCCAATGCTGGCACCAAAACATGTGAATGGAAAATATATGTTGAATGTATATCCAAACATTTCCATAGTTTATTACATTGATGAGAGGAACCTTCCAAGAGGTATTATAAATTATGGCAGTTAATGTGTTGGAACATTATGCAGCCATTATCATGGCATTTGTGAAGAATATTTAATAAAAGTGGCATCCCATGCAACTAGCAAGTAGGATGTGTGGTTATGGTGTGGGATGTCTATATGCTGTGAATAAAGGACTGTTTTGGCCATGGCAGACAACATAGAAAAAGTAGGCGGGGAAATCAGAGCATAGGTAGAAGGAAGGTGGAGTTGAAATAGATGTGATCTAATCACCAAGGAATTGAGATGTAAGGAAACACAAGTGAGCCACAGGCCACGTGACAAGACAAATTAAGATAAAGAGCTAGCTAGCAAGATGCCTGAGACATAGGCCAAGCAGGCTGAAATTCATATAAGCATCTGAGTCATTTTGGGGGGAAAAGAGGCCGCAGGTGGGTCTGGACCTCTGGCTAGACAGAGCCAGAAGCCTTGTACTACAGGGATATATGTGGGTGCCATTTAAAAGTCATGAATAGCTCTATGAATGCAGCACTGGAAGGGAAGGAAAATGCCGCCCATCGGGGTCTTTATGCTAAGCCATCAACAGCAGGCAATGTCTTTACAACCATTCTCCCTCCAAGCTGTCCCTCTGCACAATACTTTCCCAATCAGAAGAGAAGGGTTATCTAAACATATATGGGGCTTCTCCTCATGGTTGTCTAAAAAAAAATTAGTAATCAATAACCAATAGAGAGATCATTCAGAATTGGGCAGAAAGAGAATGGGAATGTGTGGTGCCTCAGAGATTAAAGAATGATCAAGAAGCTCAGTGTGTGCGTGACTCACAGTGTGAGCGGTGTTGGAGAGACTGTGAGATGCACAGTGAGGCAGAGGAGAGGGAGCCATTCCTCAGAAGGGCTCCTTGAGTAATCCCCTGCATGGTGACCTACTGTAAAAACCTGGGAGCCATGCAGCCTCATTTTAATATAAACGTGCCTGGTGCTTATCCTTGGTTATTTTCCTATTTAAAATACATTAGTACAGATGAAGACATTGGCTTATATTTCATATACCAAGTTCTGTATTATTTTGTGCATTTATAACTAGCATCCAGAGGGCCCCACACACACCTGCCTTCATGATTTAGTAGGGTTAATTCTCACAGATATTTATTACGAGGAAGATGGTGACCAGGCTGCATATCAATGTGACAATTTTCCTTTGATCTACTCAACAGTCTTGAAGAAGGGTTGGTTGCTGACCTTGCCCCAGCTACAGCTCTGAGAAGGGTTTTACGAATTAGCATGGAGCTTGATAATTCTCAAATCAGATCAAATCTTGTAAAATCATGGGACAGCCTGCAACCAATGACTGATTTTCCCATTAGCTGTTGTGAACAGTGAGATTGAATTGGGGCCACCGCAGATGACTCACTGAGACATATGGGCTCACTCACAGCATTCACCAGGTCCAAGCCTTGGATTGGGAGATGGGTGGGGTTTCTGCAAGAAGTATAGGTCCTTAAGGATTCCTCTCAGTAAGCAGTTCCCCTGAGTGGGAGGAGCATGTATTCCCCCTGTACACTGTCCCCTGCATCTCCCCTGTGTTCTCTCCTTTGACACCCCCAATACTGTCCACACTCACTTAAGTGCACCCCATGAGATATGCTCATGCCAAACTAGCCAGAGAGGTCTTCTTATGGAGGTGGCTTAGCTCCTAAACATTTTCTGTCTTCTATTTTGGTTGTTCTCTATGACCCACGGCTGACATGCCTCTGTGGCTGTCTAGGCTCCAAGTTCAACACTTCAAAAGCCACAGTAAGGAGATCAAAAGATGACCATGTGACCACAACAGGATCAGAAACTCAAGTACTCTAGAGACTACTCAGCTTTGTCAGGAGTGAGAAGAACTCAGAGTCTAGCAAAGCCTGGCCTCCATGGCTCCAGCATGAGCTCAGGTGCAGCCTTCTCTCCTTGGAGACTCTCTCCTTGAGCATGCCCACATGCCATGTTCCCGAGTGGAGATTCAGTGCGTGATCCCTCCTTTGCCTTGCCTGGCGTTGCACAGAGTGCCATCAGGGAGTGTGCATGAAAAAACAGTGGGCCCAGGTCTCTTGAAACCAGGGCATCTGGGCACCAACCAAGAACAAGCCTCAGTTTACTTCCCAGTGACAAGCCAGTTTCACTTGGGTGTCTTTGTTCCCAGTGAGTTCTGAAGACTGTCAAGCAGTGCACAACCTTCAAAAGCCAGAGATGTTTTTGTTTCAAGTGATTAAATTGCTTTTAGCTCCTTCAAAGAGAACCTAGTTTGAAGAATTTCTGAGATAAAAGCGTGGGGTTGGATTTCTTTTGGATTCAAGGCCCCAACTCCAATGAGAATCAACAGCATGTGCCGCAGTTGGTCGGCTGGGGCCTTTTTTCTCTTTCTGGAATATATTGTCCTGTTAACGCAGGAACTATTTGTGTTTGCTGCAAGTGGGATTTTCGATTAGTCTTTTGACATCCAGATCACTCATGGCTTTTTATTATGCTCTGGATTTAGAAAGAAATATGCTCCTGACAGCTACTGGATTTGAATTCTTCTGCTTAGGTTAATAGCAAATAAAAACCGAGACCAGTGTGTGGATCCAGACCAGCAAGCTCCGGCTTGTTGGGGGATGTGGGAGGGCAGCTATTTAAGAGTCTGATTTCTTCCCCTAGTGCTGCACTCAGAGTCCGTACACCAGGATGTTGTTAGGTGCTTTTCTGTTCTCATTGTTGTGACTATCGTGTGCACAGCCCATAGTGGAACCTCACCAGTCTGCAGGTGATGACTCTCCTCTGATGAACAAAGGAACAGAAGTGAACACCTGAGGCTTAGAAAGTGGGTGTGGCAAGACCAAGGAGCGGGGCAGAGCACCAGAAGCAAGATACAGTCTCAGCCCTGGCAACTGGAATGTGATTCTCACCACCCTACCACAGATTGCCCAGAACAGGATCCCAGAGTAGATGAGCTTCACACAAGTACCTCACATGCCTCCTCCCAAATACAGCATCACCCCTGGGTCTCAAATATTCCTGCATTTTCTGTGGAGAAGTAGACAGTGTGGATGTGAGAAATGCCTGCAGAGTATCTCTGAGCCCAGAGGTTGTATGGGGTATAAATGTGTGAGGCTGGGGCCATCTCTCTGGGTGAGCCTCTGTCAGTATCCCACACCACCTGGGGCCTCTGATACTCAAAACAGCGACCACCACTTATGACACTCAGATTTGGCTGCACATGGCTGCTCTGCAAATATCTCTCCTCCCAACTTGCTGTTTCTCCTCCTCTTCCCCATATTAACCCAATATTTCCTATGGAGCACCATGAGGTTTAGCACAGCACACTTAGAGGCTAATAGATACTTGGTATGAATCAGAGAAGGCACATGGGCAGCCTGTTTCACCTGTCCCAAGGTCACTGGATGTCATCTTAGCCCTCTAGAAGCCACATGGTATCTTACAGGGCTCCAGAAACAGTGTGCCTGTCTCTTACACAGACAAGAAAGGTGAAAACTCAGACTCCAATCTCCAAAGCTCCTCGCTCAGCACCAATAGTTCCTCATGAAGCTTTAAGTCCAAAGCCCACCCCCAAGCTTTGCACGTGGCCACACAGAAGCCTTTCTCAGACCCAGAAGTCTTGGTGGCTTTGCAGTAAAGATAAATGCCTGTTACATACAAGGGAAGTACATAGACCCCAGACACACCTGACACACCTGACACAACCAGAAGCCCAAAGCAAGTAGCCACAGGCAGCAAACTTAATATAGCCTAGAGTTATCTGGGAGAGTGTTCTTTGAGGAACCACCCAGATTTGATTAGACTGTGGCCATGTCTGTGAGGGACTGTATTGTTTGACAGTCGACATGGAAAAGCTCTGCCCACTATGGGAAGCACCAATCCTAGGCATGTGGGGCTGGGCTGTATTGGAAGGCTTTCTGAGTGTAAGCCAGAGATCCAGCCATCAAATGGCATTCCTCAGTGTTTTTTGCTTCGGTTCCTGCCCTGACTTCTGGAGGCGAGGTGACAGACCGTGAGCTGTAAGTGTTAGAAAATAAACCCCTTTGCTTTTGATTTTCCAGTGCAGTAGAGAAGCAGAATAAGAGATGATAGATGTAAACCACACAGGCAATGGGGATTTAGTGCACAGGGCTAAGGACACAGTGTCCCTGCCTCCCAAACTCATGTTCTGACACCATCTGCACAGTCAGAGAACTTCAAATCCAGCCTTATGGTTGCAGATCCTTCAAGGCCTTCAAATGCATCATAAGTTATCGTGACTGTGGTTGTGGCTCATTACTGGGACAGTCCGCAATTTTGATCAGCCAGAAGAAGGCCTCCCATGGACAGGGTCTGGGATTGCTGTGGTTGAAAAGCCCTCTATAGATCCATCCATATGTTTGAGTAGTTGGTATCCATTGGTGACACAGTTTAAGGCAGTTACAATGTGAAGAAATCGGGCTGTCTCCCTACAGGTCTTTCCCTCGTACACAGAGCTAAGAACCCCTGTGCTGTGATTTAATAGCAGCTCCTCATCCTAACCAGTACCTGGCTCCTCCATGCTGTTTGTCAAATATGTTATGTTGAATTAAATCACATGGTATACAACCTCTCTACCCTCTGGAAGGAGATAAAAGTCAGATGCTTGTTGTTTTGGGGAGGATTTTTCTGATGTCCCCTCTACCCCCCCATCACCTCATCTCTGCTCTCTCTCTCTCTCTCTCTCTCTCTCTCTCTCTCTCTCTCTCTCTCTCTCTCTCTCTCCCCCCCCTTCCTTTAAGAGCCTGTTGTGCTAGCTTCAAAATTAACTTTATAATTAAAAACAACTTGGAAATAAGCATCACACAACAAAATTAAGACTCAAAGTCTATAAATCTCAATGAGCTTCTGTGCAGTTAGAATAGCCTTTCTGAAGCTGTGGAGTTTCACGTTGGATTTCACACTTTTACTATTGAATATATTTCCATGTATTTATCCACCACACACAAAAAGAGTATTAATGCTATTTTTAACATGAACTGCTCCTTTCTAATGCTTCCCCACTCAGGAATGATCACAGCCTCCAGGTCCTCTCTCCTCATAAGCCTCATTCCTGAAGGGTGATGACAGGCCAGTTCCTTTTCTCCACCAACTGAAATCCTCAGTCTTTAAATCTAACATAGGCACAACAGCCATGAAACTATCCTGTACAGAGTGCCCCTGACTGTACTCATATCCTCCAAGGAACAACCATGATGGCCATTTTTCTAATCCTGTGGTCACCTTAAATTCCAAGAAGAACAAAGATTTGCAGGCAGAACAAACCTCCTTCCTAGACAAGAACAATCAATTACCTATGATGGATTGGCTCCACCCAGAAGTGGATCATCATATTGGGAACACACTCGTGCCCTTGAGCAATGACAATGATTAATTTATTAAGAACTTCAAAGACCGCCTTCATGATGGGACCACACTTTGACCAGAACTGATGAATTGTGTGTGTCCCTTGTCCCACTTCCTCTTCCATTTAAATCTAAAACTTGAATCAGTATTCTAAAGAGGAACTTGAACTTGGAACCTTTTATCTGTCCTCTGCTCATTGTGTGCTGATTCAGTCAGCTTTCTGTGCTCCTCACTGTTAATTTTTCTCCTTTGTTAATGTAGTGCATATTTTATTTATATATTGCTGGAAACTGAACTCTAGTTCTAAAACTCTGGCTACGGTATAGGCAGCCTGTACACAGTGCCCATCACTATGACTAGTTCTATGTCAATCTGACACAAGCTACAGTTATCTGGCTGTAGAGCATTTTCTTAATTAGTGATTGACAGGGGAGGGTTCAGCCCATAGAGGGTGATGTGATCCCTGGGCTGGTGGTCCTACATTCTATTTATAAGAAAGCAGGCTGAGCAAGCCAGTAAGCAGCACTTTTCCATGGTCTCTGCATCTGCTCCTGCCTCCGGTTCCTGTCCTGCTTGAGTTTCCATCCTGTAGTCCATTTCAGTGATGGACTACAATGTGGAAGTGGAGCCAAATAAACCCTTTCCTCCCCAACTTGTTTTTGGTCATGGTATTTCATCACAGCTATAGAGGCCTGAACTCAAACAGATTCCAAGAACAGCCAGCTGTTAGTATTTCACGCATGAAAGAACTCGCCAGCACGCTGCCAAGGGAGCCATATAGGTTTATTAAGGAGGGGGAGGGAGGAAGGGAAGAGAAGAGGGAGAGAAAGAGAGTAGGGGGCAGAGAGGAAGAGAAAAAGAGAAAGTGTCCCACGTGGTTGGAGATTTTAAAGGGTAGGCACGCTTATGTCAGAGGCTTTGGAGAGAATCCCTGCAGGCAGGGGCGTGGCCACAGCAATGTAACAACCTAACACCAGCCATGATGCCAGGTGCAATATCACCTCTCAGAGGTCAAGGGCAAAAGCCAGTCCTATCTTTGGGAAAGATCATTTTCTTTCTAGGCCAACAAGTAGTCCAGAGGAGACAGAATTGGGGGAAAAATGCTTTGTCTGGGGAGGGGCTTTGGCTGGCAGAGTCCTGAGCTGATTGGAGAAAGACATTCACTTAGAACAAATTATGACAGGTTCCAAAAATACATACACAAATGAGCTACTAAAATTTAAAGGTGGGTGTTGTGGCCACGCTCAACAGCAGTTATATGAAGTTTGGGGTCTTCAGCTAACACACATGTGAGGGTCAGGAGGGGGCTGTGCTGCCCAAGTCAACATCTGCAGCATCTTCTCATCTCCTTGATGTGTGGAGCCTGGGACACAGAAGGCCAGCCTAGCCTGACTCTACCCTCCCTTCCCTTCAATCATAGATAATGCATTCATAAACAGAGCCACAAAACCAACTAATTATAGTGCAGTTGCCACCTTATTTTATTGTCTGTATTCTCTGTGTGTTGAGGATCATAGCCCTGTTATTAATTCATTAAGGACTATAATTCCACTCGAGCTACGTGCTTACCCTTTGCTTTGTGTTTAGGTGGTGTGATTAGAAGAGTGGTGTCACATGATGAGGTCTGTGCTCCTTGGGGGCTTTTGAGGACAACCCAGTCCTGTCTGGTCAGGTTCACAGTCTCCAGTGATGCTGATGACTCTGTGGTGTTTATTACTATCACTCTTGTGGAAGGTACCAGATGACAGTGGAGAATCTAAAGAAGTGCCACTGACCAGTGTGAATGTGAGATGGTCTTCACTCAGGGGCCCAGTGAGTGTTGTAGTATGTTTGTTTTGGCCTGTTTGGGTCTGGAGATTTATGACTTGGCGCACGTGTGGCGCCGGTTTGGAACTTGGTTTGTGTGTCTGTGGCTTTTGTTTTTTAAAAGAAATGAATTATATGTTTATATATTTTATATTGTTTGGCTTATATCTTAAGTATATTATTAGTTAGTTTTTTTTTAAATTAACTTATTTTTATGAATTTATTTATCACGTGGCTTGTAGCCCATGGCTCACTTGAATTTTTACATGTCTCTTCTTCTGGGGACAGATGGCGACTAGTAAACTCCACCCCTTCTTCCTACCTGGCTGCCTCTGATCCTCCACCCACTTCTACGGTGCCCTGCATGGGTCCAAACATTTATTTATATCGTACAGAGAACATTCCACCACATTTTTTTTTGTCTAATTAAAAAGGAAGGTTTTAATTTTTATATAGTAAAATTATATATAACCACAAGTGAGTGAGATGGTTCACTAGTGTTCCATATTCTCTTGGGGAAAAGAGAACCCATGCATGCTGCTTCTTAGAGTCGAAGTGAGAAGTTAAGTTTTGCCCTAGAGACACTGTTCAGTGACCCTTAAGAAGGGTTGCCATTCTTGCTGAGAACCCAAGTTTGGTTCATAACCTCCTGTAACTTCACTTCCAGGGTATTTGTTGCCCTTTGCTGCTCCTGTGAGCATCTGCACATACAGGAGCACAGGAGCACACACACACACACACACACACACACACACACACACACACACACACATACACACACACACGAATAAGAAAAAATTTTACATAGATATAACAAGGCAATAAGCCCCCATAATTGTCACTGATGTCACCCACAGATGTCCCACTGCCAACCTGGTACCCACATTCTCCCCAAGGAAGAATCTCACAGAAGCCCCCCAACACCTCATCATTCCAAACCCCAGCGCTTTGAGAATCCCCCAGAATCCCATGACCTCATTCATGCTCACTCACTCTTCTCCATTGCTGGCAGATGCAACCACTTCAGGCCTCCTTTGATTAAAAGCTCAGACTTGAGGACAGCATCGGGGAGGGTTCAGCTATATCTGCAGTTTTTTTATATCAAACGCTCACCCTGGAACTTGGTAATTTTGACTCCTGGAATTGTTCTTAAACAAAGAGGAAAACAAATGGATATTTAGAAACTAGCACAAATGCTCCTGAACCTAAACAGCCAGTGGAAGAAAAATGGCTGTAGGGCATTGTTTTTTTTTTTTTTTTTAATTTTAGATTGCGGTAGGAGGGACCAGCCCATTGTGGGTATCGTCTCTGGGCTGAGGGTCCTGAGTGCTATTTTTTTTTTAAGGCTGAGCAAACCAGGAAGAGAAAAAGAGAAAACAATTCTTACACCCAGGTTTCTGCATGGTTTAAGTTCCTGCCTAGCTTTCCTCAATAGATTGTAACTCAGGATGTGTAAACCAAGTAAACCCTTTCCTCCCAAAGTTGCTTTTGACCATGACGTTTCATCATGGCAATAGCAAGCCTAACTAAGACAGGATGTTGGTCAGGAAGCCTGGCTGGTCTGTTTTGCATTGAACTTATACACTAGTGATGGAGAAACAGAAGTGCCCTGCGGTTCAACCTGTCTCACTGGCCATCTCTGGCAGGTCAGGTGGCATCTCCTCTGACATACTGAGCTGCCCAGAGTTAGAAGTAGCACCAGGCAGGAACAGCTCAGAGAAGCTGCTTCTTGCTCTGACCCTCTTGGGACCTGAGGCACCCCACAGACTTGCCAGCAGCTCTCTCCTCCTTCTATGGTTGGACTGTGCAGAATAAGACAGGTGACATGTAAAGGAACCTGCTTTACATGAAAGCCAATCTCAACCCTCTGCTTTCAATTGCTTTTCATAGAAGTCCATTGACTAAAGAAACGGTGCTGGCCCTTCCCAGAGGGACAAGGGACCCTTCTGAAATCAAGTGGCCTTTGTCCCCACAGAAGTGAGCACTATCTTCAGAAGCCCATTCCAAGAACTGCGGTTCACATTTCACACAAACACACAGCAGAGAACGGTCACTCCAGACATTTTTGGAAATTCTATCCTTACCCCAAACCAAGATTTACTTACTGATGTATACCTAATAAGATTCAAGTTGGCGCCTCAAGCAGCAGTTTTAAAAATTAGAAATGTAAGCACAAAGCAATCCAGATGCTGAAGAATGACGGATGGCAGGAAAATATGAAAGACTTGTCTTCCACAGTTAAACCACTCTGTTTGCGTAAGCGCAGAAAACTTTGTACGTACAGTCCAATACCACAATTACAAAAGTCTCAAACCTGAGCCAAGCTGTCTCAGGCAAGACCATCAATGTCTCTTAGTTGATTCTGCACACCTTGCAAATTTATGTGTCATCAGGACCCATGCCCTAAGTCACACAAACACCTGGATTCACCTGGTTGTGAACTGATGCTTGGGTGTCAGTTGTTACATTTTACTGTTCTCAAACCTTTTAGGACACCCACATTCCCCCCCACAGTGCCATAGGGTGTCATGGCCTATGAACTGACAGCCACATTCCTCCCACGGCCCCATAGGGGAGTCATGGCTTCAGATCTAAGATAAAATGTGGTTTTTCACAGTATTGCTTCCAGACCTTCAGAGTCAAGCCACTGGCAAGATGCTTGAGAAAATCTTTACTGTTTCTGGAAACTTCTGATGACTCTGAGCTTGCATAGTTTGTAGGTACACCCCAGTCTGCCTCCCTGGTCACCATATTCCTGCATTCTGAGTCTCTTTCCTCATAAGGACATCGGTCTACTATATTGGGGTTCATAATGACCTCATTGTAACCTGACTGTTCCTGTCTAGAGCAGGTTTCCTCAGAAGGGTGTGTCCTCAGACATCTCTCTGGGGACACTGGACAGTCGTCAGTGCAGGGAGAGCCTGTCCTATTATTTTGGATGAGGTTGCCATTTGGGGCACCTATGTCAGGAATGAGACTTTGTAACACCTTTTCCTCATGGCACAGGTATTCTTCCTGTACATTCATTTCCAGCTGCCTGAATTCAGAGAGGAAGTAATTACTCCACATGTACACCACATTACACGCACATGCACACACACTATGCACACCACATCATACACCACATCACAAGCACACATACCACACATACTATGAACACCACACAAGTTTGCACAGTGCAAGCTCCTGGGGGATCTATCAGGACTTGGGTTTCTGGTTTGCTGATCTGGTTTTCCCACCTTCTAATGCTTTTTGGCACCTGTTCCCCAAGGCCCGTATCCTTGGTGGCTTTCCTTACTCAGAGTCTTCAGATGTTGGGTTTAATCTCACTTTAGTATTCATGAGGAACATGCTCAGAGTTTGGCTTTGTTTTGTTTGTGCAAAGGACGAAGGAAATTAACTCATATAAACCACAGCATGTCTCTCATTACACATTCCCTCTGTACCTGCCCCAGAGGCCGCTGGCTTCTGTGTTTTTGAGACAATAACCAATGCACAATAAGTCGTCACTGGAGCTTAGTCTCCTGGACAGATGGCTCAGCATCTTCTCATCACTCAACACAAGAACAATAGGCTGAGGATTCTTTTCTTCCATGCCGAAGCTTGCTGGCTTTGTGTTTAATTAACTATTCTGCTTTCAGTCTGTAAATCAGGCAGCAAATTTTGTAGTTCTTAATGTGAAGCGGAAAGACCTGAGGCAGGGGTGGGGGTGGGAGAGTTGGGGTGGAGGAGTATTGTTTTGTCTTGTTCTTCAGATCACACTACCCAGCTCTCCTTGCTTTGTGGTCTAATAGAGGAAGCAGTGATGGGGAGGCCTGACCCTTGGCCCTGATGCCACCCTCTCATTGCTGCTGACCTCGGGAAAGGGTTGCACCCTTCTGAGTCTTAGATCCCCCACTCTGTAAAAATAAGGACCATGTCATCTGCTCTCTGCTTAAAAACAGATCTGTTGTACAAAGGCAGAGAGAGAAATTAATGGAAAGCCACTTTGGAAAAGATAAGACGTTCTCCCCAGATGAGGGTGTTAGCCGGCCCCATATGTCTCCCTAGTTCTCATTATCTGTGAGTCAAGGGGACAGGCGCTAATGCAGGGCCAAGCATCAGTCGGTGCCAGCTCTGGACAGCCGCAAAGTATGTTTTCTGCCACTCCAGTGTGACCTTCACAGCTCTCCTCTAAATAGGGCTCAGTGGTGCATCCTGGCATGCCAACACTTAGAAAGCAGAGGCAGGAGGATTACAAGTTCAGGGTCATCCTCACCTGCATATCACATTCAGGGCCAACCCTGGATAAATGAGATCCTGTCTAAAAAAAATAATCTTTTTCTCATGACCAAGGACTGGAAAGTTCTGCAGACCCCTGCCTGGTGTGTGCACATAGACCTTGGTGAGGGGATCTCACTGCAGTTACTATCCTTACAAAAGAGCACATCTCCCTATTGGTATATATGAACCTTCTTCCAAATGCCCCGACTCTCCTTCCTGATGGACTTAGATCAAGCACAGGCTGCTGACACAACAAGATGGCTGGAAGCAAGCACCATTCCACATGGAGGAAAATACAATGACTAAAATCCGCAGCCCCCACTGCAGCCTTGGGATTCCGATCCAGGTTACATCTGAGGGGTCAACTTGCTTACCCACAGCAGAGGCACTGTGCTAGAGAACCTGGAGATCTACCTGATATCTCATCACCCAATGCACCTACCCAGGGCTGAAATGGGGGCAGAACCACTTTCTTCATCAAGGGAAAGGAATGGCATTCCCAGGAGAAGGCTGTGGTGGTTAAGAGGAATGACGTGAACCAACTGCCATGTTTGAAGAGTTAATAGCCTGACTTCTGTCTCAGCACAGGCCAGAGGCTGTCTTCTTCCCTCTTCACAGTGCCTGAGCATCTCAAACCTTATCCAGTCGGAGGACTGGCTCCCCTCAAGCTCCAACATAGTCCATTTCTAGCCGCCATGCTCTTCCGCCACAGCAGATGTTGGACTATCCCAGGCTGCCTGCCGCCAATCCCACCTTAGTCAGTGTGCAGTTTGGTTCAAGCTCAACACAAGAACTGCCTTAAACAGACCTAAGCAGAAAGAGGTGTTGATGGCTGTGTGGCTGAAGCTCCTACCTCCAAGGGCCCAGTATATTCCAGCTTGTGTCTTTCCCCTCCATTCTCCACCACTCCCTCCCATTGTATTCCCAGGCATACCTCATTTCATGGTGAGGGGATTCTTCATTGCTCTAGAAACCCTGGGCCTGCCCTTGGCTGGCATAGAACAGGCCATTGTCCCTTCTGGAGCCCAATGTGGTCAGGGGGGATGTGATTTTGTGTTAGACCAATCATATGCATCCTTAACATCGAAGTGCAGTTGACTCCAGCCATGGAGCAAGCACAGCCTCTGAGATAGTGACAGGTGTTTGGGGGAAGGGCACAGAGAAAACTTCCAGGCAGATCACAGCCCTGTGTGGTTCCTAAAAGCTCCAATTCTGAAGTCTTAGAGAAATGTCAGCCTGTTGGAGATAACTTTTGTTGTTTAAAGATAGTGAAAATGTACTTTTTAGTCTTTAATATAATCCTTCAGAGAAATAAATGAGAATCAAAAAGCATAATTTCAGACACACTGGTAATCATCTCATTGCTTAAACAGTAAAGCAAGCGCTTGGGCTTGACTCCTTTCAGCTTGTTCGGTCATGGAGCCTCCTGTGGTGACACTGCAGAGACAGAGGGTGGATGCACAGGGCCCTGAGACAGCAGCAGAGGCAGTGTGAGCATGGCAGAGAGAGATGGGGGAGGAAGGGAGGGAGGGAGGGAGAGAGAACATGTCTCTAAAGAAGAGTAAAAGCAGAACCCACACTCTGTGCCCACCCCTGCAGTGGCCTTCCCTTGGCATGGAGGTTGCTAGAAGGTTCCAGTAGGTTCTGCCCACACCACATGCTCTCTCCAGAAAGACAGGCTCAGCTCAGCGTATGGGTTGGAGTTTAGATTATGGGGCAGGTAGATATGCAAGTTAGATGCAAAACAATGAGGGCTGCTGTGCTCTGGATGGTTTGAGGTTATAAATCTCCATCCCATTGTGAGTTATTCAGAAGGTGGAAACCGTGTCAGACAGACCATGACATTTAGAGGTAGCCCTGGGAGGGCCAGGGCTAGCGAAAGACCCGTAGTCACATTCTGAGGAGAGGGAGGGAGACATCCAAAGGATACACATGGGTTTACACACTCCTGTCTCTTGGTACATGAGCCTCCTGCTGCCTCAGGATTCAGCCAGCAGGAAGGCTGTCACTAGACAACACAGCCTCTTGACCTTGAATCTCCAGAAATTCGTGGCCAAATAATTCTCTTTTCATTAATGCTTGCCCACTCTAGACCAGGCATGGTAGTGCATGCCTCTAATCCCAGCAGTCAGGAGACAGATGCAGGCAAATCTCTATGAATTCAAGACTAGCCTGGTCTCCATAGTGAGTTTCAGGCCAGCCAGGGTCACATAATGAAACCCTATCTGAAAGTAATAACAATAACAACAACAACAACAACAAAAATGCATTTGCCCTTCTAAAGAACTGTCTCCTTCACAGTAGAAAACAAACTGCACAGACCCGAGCCAGCAGGTGACATGCTTGTCTCATGAGTACAGCTGGATCCCAGGTTACAAAGAAAAAGGAAATCTGGGCCTGGTGGTGCTTGCTCTTGTTTATATAGAGAGGCAGAGACAGGCACATCCTCAAGAGCCGGCAAGTCTGGTGCCTGCTTGAAGAATTCCAGACCAGGGAGAGGCCCTGTCTCAAAATAAAACAAACAACAACAGATACAAGGTGGGTGTTGCCTACACGTGCACATGCAACTTCATGTGTGTGCGCATAAGAACACACACCACACATACACAAACTGTCACATCACAAGCTATCTCGGCAGTGGCTGAATTAAAAGGCAGCTGACTGTTTCGGTAACCAGAGCCAGGGATGTGTCCTCAACTTGATGTCCTCTGGAAGGCTCCTGCAGACATATCAGGGCTTCATCAGCTCCTTGTAACTGTTCTTGCCAGCCCTTCCCATAGCTAGTGAACCTGTCTACTTAGGTGGTAGTCTATCGTATGTCTTCCCATTGGCATGCAAGTATCCAAGGTCAAATGCTTCTCTGGTTTGTCTGCTATTGTATGTGCACACCCATGTGGAGATATACTAGGTCTTCTCTGGGACAGAGGTCTCAGAGAAGAAAGAGGTCAGGGTTGGTGAAGTGGCAAGGCCAAGATTTAGAGGTAAGGTTGAGGCTTCCACTCAGGCTGCATCCGTAAGTGCAACCTGTGATTGCATGCATTTCCAGAAAAAAGGGCCGAGGGGCCCAGACATGCCCCTCTCCCCATCTGACCTGAGTCCCTTCTCCTTGCCCAGCCCCCATTCTGTGCCTAGCTCTCTGGCTGACACATCTCCTACCTCCACACAGTGGCCCTAGGTCTAGCATAACCTGTGGCTGCTCTTAGGTACGGTCTATGACCAGGACACTTTATTCTTCAGCCTCTGTCTTGGTGTGCCATGTCACTGAGTCACATGACCTATGGCCATAGCTGTCAGATTTTGCAGGCACTCAACAGATAAACATGGCCAGGAGGATGGAAGGCTAGTGCCAGACTCACCTTAATAACCCTCTGCAGAGTAAGGGATTGACCCCCTGGGTGAAGAAATCCAAGGTTTCATTCTAGTCTCAAGCCACCATTCTTCAGCTCCCAAATCCACAAGAGGTTGCTTCATCATTCCACGTGGAAGAGCAGAAAGGCGCTACCATTTCCAAAGTCGCAGTGAAGCTCTGCTGGGGACTCAGCCCACCGGCATCGTCTCATCCCAAGTGTGAAGCCAGACTGTCTGGGCTCACAGCCCTGGCTCCCTCTCTGGACCTGCTGGTTCTTTTCTGATAAGGCAGGAGTAGTATGGCTCCTGTTTTGTTGAAACCATGCATAGTGTGGCTGTGATCCATGTACCTAGTGATACCTTAGAGCTCTTGCCAGCCATCTACACCTTCACACACTCTTCACACCTGATACCCCCAGCACGGGGCTTACCACAGCTGACTCTCCAGCATGGCCTTATCACAGCTGACTCTTCTTTAGCACTGGTGCTGGAGATCCAACTCAGGTTCTCACTTTCAAGGCAAGCGCTTTATTGAGTTGTCTTCCAGCCCTACTCCGTCACTTTCTTTTTTTGCAGTGTTTGAAACCCAGTGATCCTATTTTTATTAATCTGTTTTGCCATGTGGCCCAATGGCCCCTAGCTCACCTGGGTCCTACATGCTTTTCTTTTGGTGGCTGGATGGAGTCTGTCTGACTCCGCCCTCCTCTACCTGTCTCTCCTGATTCCTCCACCTACTTCTTCTACAATATTCCACACAGGCAAAAACAGTTTCTTTATTTATAAAACAATACAAAAACAATCCCACCACACAGATGACATAGCATTGTGAATTTTAGGCCACTGCAATGGAGACCCAGAGCCATGCATGGCTGGTGCCTGCCATACCACCCTGGAGTCACAGTCCCAACTTGGAGCTACACTGAGGCTTCTGAGGATGCAGTTTCCTCCTCCTTGGCTATCCCTCACTGCAGACAAGCAGTGTGTGGCTATGCTGTGTGCAAGTGTAAGAGTCCCAGTGTCTGTAAGGCCAGTCTGCTCCAGCCATGAACGGGAACAGCTGCATTTGTCCTAGCCACTAGGGAGCAGGGTTCTGTAACAGGAGGCTTCTTAGTCCTTCAAAAACAAGGATGTTCTGGCTTTAGTGCTGATTCTTGGGGAGAAACACAGAGGTAGCAACTTCCTGTTGCCACAGCAACAATAAAAAAGGGGGGAAGGGGCCTCTGAGACCTCAGTTTGGTCTGACCAGCTACTGGAAAATAGCTCTTCTTTGAGTTCTGCTTTGAAGCAAGAGCCCCTCAGAATACACGGCAGAAGCCATGTCCCCTGTCCTTCTGCTGCAGAACGCCCAGCATATTTAGCCCAGTCCTTGGTTTCCCAGCTGTACATTTCATCTCCATCCCTTACTGGCTGATTCTCTGGCAACCAGGAGCTTGAATGGGCAAAGTCAGAAGTGGGCAGGTCCCAGCAAGACATAGCTGTGCCTCCTTAGTGTATCTAAGAAGGTGGAGTGGAGGAGAAAATCTCATTTAGGACTTCAACTATACCTCATACACACATGGCAGATCCACACGTACACCTAAATAAAATTAAAATACATCTTTAATAAAAGCTTTAACCCCCAGCCACACATTTACAACAATGGAGGCCCCTTCTTCCTGCCAGTTACAAATGATCCAGGTAACCTCACCACAGGCTCTCCAGGAGAGAGGCAGGTTCCAGATCTCAGTGAAATCCCCAGCACCTGGGACACTGATGCTCTCCCCAGCACCTGGGGCATTGATGCACTCAATGGAGAGCCTCAGCTGTCTGCCTCACCAAGTAGTCCTCTCAAAGCCACGCAGTAGACAGAAATATCTCCTCTGCTAAGCCCTCCTAGCTGCTCACTTTCTCCTGTGGGTGCCAGAGTGTGTGACAGGAGCAATTTCTCTGACTGCACATGTGTCAGTCAATCTGCCCTCATTTCTACTTTGGGCCACATTAACTATCTATTGTTTCCTCTGTGTGGTCTTTCCTGAATCCCCAGGATGCAGGATGCAGAAGTTCTGTCATCATCCACAACCCATTATACCTTGAAGTGTTACATTTATGTTTGGCCTTGGGAGTTAGATTGTCACAGAATTTCCAACCAACTTAGTGCATCTCAAAAGGTGAGATGTCACCTACACTGGTTGCTGCTATTGTGTCTCCAGCAGGAGCATGACAGTATCTCCAAAAGTGCCACACCACCACTGTTGGAAAGTTAGAAGAGGTGTCCTCTGTAGCCTGGTCCACTAGCCCTGCGGCTGGGTAATGTTTCAGATGCCTCAAGTGTGGGCCGGTAACTCTGAGGGCATCTTCTCTGTCTCCTTTTCTCTTAAGCCAGTTTTTATTCACTAGATTTTTCTGTCCTTCTGAAGCATGTGTGTGTGTTTCTTTATAACATTTATAAATGAGAAGCATCCCTTAGAAATCCTAAGAATCTAATGTAAACTGTATGCAAATAGGCCAGATAACTATGATGGTGGTGGTTGATGATGGTGATAATTGGGATGATGGTGATGGTGGCATCATTGGATAATGATAGTGGAAGCAAAGATGGTAATGATGATGCTAATAGTGATGATGAGGAAGAAGAAAGTGATATTAACCACAGTGATGACCAGGGTGATCCTGATGATCCTGATGAGGAGGAGGATGGTAGGGATATTAATTGTGGCAAGGCTAGTGGTGACCATGATGATGGTGATGGTAATGGTGGTGATGATGGTGAAGGTGGTGATGATGGTGAAGGTGGTGATGGTGGTGATGATGGTGGTGATGGTGATGAAGGTGATGATAGTGGTGAAGGTGGTGATGGTGATGAAGGTGGTGATGGTGATGGTGGTGATGGTGGTGATGATGGTGATGG
>PVIH01008887.1:0-87007 GCA_004025045.1 Sigmodon hispidus | reverse complement strand
TTTTTTTTTTTTTTTTAAATTTTTTTTTTTTTTTTTTTTTTGATTTATTTATTTATTATGCATACAGTTTTACAGAAGAGGGCGCCAGACCTCATCATAGATGGTTGTGAGCCACCATGTGGTTTTGCTGGGAATTGAACTCAGGACCTCTGGAAGAACAGTCAGTGCTCTTAACCTCTGAGCCATCTCTCCAGCCCCTGCCCTAAGCTTTTCATTGTTGGCCTCGCTTTGAAAATCTGACAAGCCAAAGCAGGCAGCAGAATAAGGAGAAGTATGGGGCTGGAGAGATGGCTCAGTCGTTAGAGGCTAGGCTCCCAACCAAATATAAGGAGAAGTATGTTTTGCACAGGAAACTCTCCTCCAGTGCTCTTTAACATGAACTTTATTTTTTTCCTTTCTTAAACCTTGTTTTTATTATAGAATTTCAAGGACAAATTTCAGCATGATTCAATTATAACCATTAATGAAAAGCAATATTATGCACTAAATTCTATGCACATCTATTTACTTTTTCATGAACCATGAATTGTATTGAGGTTACTTACAGGAATATGGGTGAGGGGTCACTTGCAGGAGCACAAATGACTTAAGGACAAATGTGTCACCAAAACTCACAAAGCCTGGATGCTGGAGCAGACTGCATAGCCTGCAGGCAGCTCAACAGATTGCAGAGTCTCTTCCAGGTGCCTCAGTTGGTCTAAACATCTTCCAGGCAGCTCGGCTCATTTCTGCTTCTTTCAGGAACTTCATTTGGTACTAACAAGAGCTTTATAAAAAGTAGTATGTGTTAGTATTTTGTGTGTGGAAGAATGGAACACGCTGACACAGTGTCAGGAGGCCATGTTGAGTTTATTGGGATCTGGATATCTAGGGAACAGGTGGGGGAGGGGAGGAAAGAGAGAGAGAGAGAGAGAGAGGATAGAAAAAGAGAGATTCCTTCTACATGATGCATCTCTTTAAAGGGTGACCATGTAGACATGCCCCCACCCAGGTGTGAGAGCCCACTCTGTGGGCGGGAGGGGTGTTCGTTTTCTGTGGGTGTGGTGGGTGTGGCCACAACATGGGGAAGCTGGAATCATGTAGCTATGCAGTATGTCTTTAAAGAGAGTAAACTTAATTCAAGAGACCCCATTTTGTATTCTAGTAGCCATAGAGATAAAGTAGAGTTCAGTTTCACATTCTTGGCATGGGCTTGCCCGGTTCCAAGAAGAACCCTCAGGCAGTAAAAACTCACCAGCCACACCACCCAGGTGGGGTCCAGGAATGTTAAACTGTAAAAGGTTCCTAAGCCTAAGTTCATGGAGAGCACACCTGCAGCCTTGAGCCCAAGTAACCTTACCTCATTGGTTTTTTCATGTAAAAAGCTTGTGTAACTTGGGGTGCTTAGCTCTTCCCTGCAGCGCACCCATGCAGTGTGGTATGGAGAACAAGCTCCCTGTCTGGCTTGTATTGCACTGATAATAAACCTTGCTGTTGTATTTCGGGCATCTCTGTCTCTGGTGGTCTCCCTGGGTGATTGAGATTCAGGCATTGCAATATTAATGGTAGAAAGAATAGGTCTTAGAAGAAAGAAAGACCTTTTGTTCGTTTTAAACAGAAGTAGCTTATGGTATATTGAAATATAGGCTCTCCTTTAGCTTCCAGACAGGTTTGGGGAAGTGAAAGCTTCTTTTCTCAGAGGGAGGGAGGAAGAGAGAGAGAAGACATTTAGAAAAAGTGCATTTCTCACTTAATATCTCTGCTCTTACAACAAACAGCTCTAGGCTCTAGCCCCTTTTAGAGGCTGTGGTATTGTCAGAATTCACTAGAAGAACTGCTAGTGTTTGCCTTCCTTTGGTATCTGCTCAGTTTTTCTTTTTTTTTTTTTTTTTTTTTTTTTTTTTTTTTTAAAAAAACTTTATTTATTTATTTATTTGCCTTGGTGTTTGCCTGGAACTGGAACTACAGACAGTTGTTAGCTGCCATGTGGGTGCTGGGAATCGAACCCGGGTCCTCTGGAAGAGCAGAGGGTGCTCTTAACCGCTGAGCCATCTCTCCAGCCCCTCTGCTCAGTTTTTCTATATTTTCATGGACTATTAAACAAACTAATTTATGCATTTGGATCAAGAATTCCAAATTAATCTGGAGCTCTCATCACTAATAGATTGTTGGCTTAAAATAAAAACAGAGCAATTCTGGGGCTGGAGAGATGACTCAGTGTTAAGGGCCCTTGTTGCTCTTCCAGAGAATCCAATTCGATTTGGATTTCCTGAACCAACATCAGATGGCTCCACAGCTCCAGGCTATCCCATACCATCTTCTGGAATACATTCCCTCTCTCTCCTACTCCTCTGTGTGAGTGTGCAGGTGCATGTGTGTGTTTTGAGACAAGGTCTCACAGTATAGTTAAGCCTGATGAAGAACTCACTTTGTGGCCCAGAATGGCCTCAAACTTGCAGCAATCTTGTCTCAGCTTCCCTAGTGTTGGAAGTATAGACAGGAACCTCTCTGCCCATGCAACTCTTATGTTAAATAGTACATTTTTGTTGAATGGTTAAATATATTTATCATTGAGATCTTTATTTATTTCTCCATCAACAAATATTAATAATGTAATATTAAGTCAGAGTCCTGGGGATATAAGAATAAAATGTATTTCCTGTCACAAGGGATGATCATATAGTGTGAAAAGTGTGTGCATTACAGATAGCACAGAAGAGAAGGCCTGATGATGAACATAGACTGCGATTTTTTTTTTTTTTTTATCAGAAGAGACCCTTGAATTGGTTAAAGGAGGAGTGTGAGTCTTAACGCACAGTTGGAAGGACTGGGGACTGACAGAAGGACATTTCAGCAAAAGTAACATTCTGTACCACAGCAAAGAGGCCAGAACAGGAGGCTATTTGAAAGTGACTCTGGAATATCAAGAGAATAGGAGGCTGAAGGGGAGCTGTGACTCTATTCATGCATTAACCTTTCCTTTGGTTTAGGACAAAGGGTAGAAACTCTGGAAGCTGTTTCTTAAAAATGTGTGTATTAGAAAGATCACCTGGCTACTGTGTTGAGAAATACTCTGGTGTCCCTTCAGTAGCTCAGCTGGTAGAGCGGAGGATTGTAGCTACCTCCTGCAGGAGAAATACTGGAGCTGAAAAGGATAGACCAAGCACAGATGCCCTTGGGTAAAAGAGAATGAGATGAGACAGGATACATGGAGAGGAAATGATGAGAGAGAAATCATAGATTCTTAGGAAGCAACTAATTAAATCCTATGAAACACTAAGATTTAAAAGTGTGGGTAGAAGTGCCTCAAGAGAAGAAAAGGCAGTTGGATGGGCTGAAGGAGCTGGCCAGATAGCAAGCTTGGAACCAAATGGAAGGAAGCATTCCATAAGACATTTCTCTCAGCCTTAGACAGAGGAGTAGCAACTACTATTCTCTCCTTGGCAAATATTGTGGGGTCAGCCTCTGTCTAGATGCTGAGGATACAGAGATGAATAAGAAAAATCAGTGCTTGTTCTCTTGGAGTATATTTCTAGTAGAGGGGAGATGTCCACAAAAAAACACACAGAGAAGATAATTCCAAATGACCATGAGTAGTGAGCATCATAAAGCAAGATCACATGCCAGAATATGGCTGAGCATGCCACCATAGGTTGGCTGGCCATGAAAGGCTCTCTAGGAGCAATGAAAGGGGAACAGCCTGCTTAGGGCAGAGAGTTCTATAGCTCAGAGGCCCAGACCCGCAGTCCTGCAGTCACTTAGTCTGAAATAATCACACAAAGGCTTATATTAATTACAAACTTTTTGGCCTATGATAGGCTTATTACCAACTAGCTCTCACAACTTAACTCAGCCCATTCTTATTTATCTATGTATTTCCTCGTGGCTCCACGACTTCTCCTGCGCTCTATTACAGCTTATCTTCTGGCAGCAGCCTGTAGTGTCTATCTGACTCCTTCCTTTTTCTCCTTTATCTCCCCTTGGGTTTTCTGCCTGCCTCCAAGCTGCCTTGCCATAGGCCAAAATGGCCTCTTTATTAACCAATGGCAATGACGCACATTCACAGTATACAGAAAGACATCCTACGTCAGCCTTCCACTTGATGAAAACAAAGCAAGATAAAGCAAAAGAAGACAAAACACAGCACAATAATTAGGCCTGGATTCTAGGAAGCAGACTGGTGAGGTGGGAAGGGCAGTGTGCTGGAGAAAGAATGCAGAATGAGAAATATGGGAAAGAAGCTGAGGGCCATTCATAAGTTCTAATGGACTAGTGGACACTCTAAGTATAATAGGAAGCCATCAAAAGACTATAAACACATGTTATGGTTTGGATGGGAATGGTTCCCTTGGGGAATGTCATTTGAATACTTGGTCTCTGAGTAGTGGCCTTGAGAGGCTTAGGAGATATCGCCTTTCTACAAGAAGCACATCCTTGGGAGTGGGCTTCGAGTGTTGAAGGTTCTCCCTAGTTCTAGTTTGCTTACTCTGCTTCCTGTTTCAGTGAGTGCTCAGCTTCCAGCTTCCAGCTGCAGCAACCACGTCTGCTGTTACCTGCCTGCTGTCTCTGCCATTATGGACCCTAACTCTGAAATTGTAAGCCCAAAACAAACTTTCCAGTTGTTTCTTTGGTCATGGTGCTTCATCACATCAATAGAAAAGCAGCTAATAGAGTATGACAGTGACACAAGCCAATTTATATTTTAACATGCTTACTAGAGTGGATGAAACAAACTAGATTGTGTTAGAAGTTTGAAAATGGTTCCAGCATTATTCAGATGAGAAATGATGCTATCTAGGTCTTGGAATTTGCAGCATCAGTGAAGCAGATTATGAATATATTTTAGAAATTGAGTTAGTCAAGTGAGTTGATGGGTAGGACACTGGTAGAGTGCCATGGCTGGACAAAGATAACAATTCTAAGATAAAAGACTTATAGTATGGTGGTGGTGGTGCAAACCTTTAGTCACAGCACTCTGGAGGCAGGGAGGCAGAAACAGGGGGATCTCTGAATTTGAGGTCAGTCTAGTCTGTTGAGTGAGTTCCAGGACAGTCAGGGCTACATACACAGAGGAGCCTTGTGTTGGAAAAATAAAAAACAAAAACTAAATAACCAAAGGAAAATTAGACTTGTGGGGAAGATAATATCAAGAATTTCTTTCTTTATTTGTTGAATTTGAGATACGTAACATAGGAAGATATAAAATAAGGAGCTGAATATATAAATCTGGAGCTCAATGGACAATATATTCAAATGTGTTAGCCTTTAGGGAGTGGCACTGTTTGAGAAGGATTAGAAGATGCGGCAGTGTAGGAGGATATGTGGCTTGTGGGCTTTCAGGCTTCAAAAGACTCTCTTGGCCTGTGGATCAGGATGTAGCTCTCAACTGTGTTTCCAGCATCATATCTGCCCTTCCTGCCACCATGATCCCCTCTGTAAGCAAGCTCCCACTTAAATGCTTTTCTTAATAAGAGTTGCCATGGTCTTGGTGTCTCTTCACAGCAATACCACACTGACTAAGACAGGAGGAAAGAAGAAAGGAGGGTAGAAACACCCAATGTGGATTGGAGGAGTGATCTAGGATAGAACCAAAGTTACTTCAGTGTCTGGAATTAAAACTGGAGGAAAGGATTCAGCATAAGTATTCCAAAAAAGATATTCCTGGACAAGTGTGGAAATTGAGAATGAACAGTGGTGTGAAGTTGACAGACTCAGCATCTCAGTGACTGGTGTGTGTATGCACATGCATGTGTGTGTGTGCCTCTGTGTGTATGCATATGTGTGTGTGCCTCTGTGTGTGTGTGTGTGTGTGTGTGTGTGTGTGTGCTTATGTATATGTGTACATCCCACGTGCACAGGTTTGTAGAACAGAACACAACCTTGAGTGTCATTCTCAGGAATAATGTCTCTCCTTTTAGATAGGGTCTCTCATTAACCTGAAACTCAGACATTAGGCTCTACTGTCTGGCACACCAGCTCCAGGGCCTTCCCATCTCTGTCTGTCAGCACTAGAGTTACATATGCTCCATTATGCCAAACGTTTTAACATGGGTTTTGAGGATAAAACTCAAGCCCTCTCTCATGCTTGCAAGGTAGAGCCCCTTACTGACTAAACTATCTCTTCAGTCCCCATGGAGGTGACCTTGACAGGAGAAGATCCTGTTGAATAGAGGGATGGGAAATGCTAGTGAAGGAATTGAGAAAACAAGGCAAAGAATCAGAAGTTTTAGCTTTTAAGATATTTAATAGGGAAATTAAATGTTGATACTCTTTACTGAATTTTCCCAGATACTTACAAGTCTCCCAACAGCTCTTAAGACAATGTATTCCCATTATATAAGTTGTTTTACATAGGATTAAAATACTAAAAAAATTCAAAGTCCTCGTAGCTAGCAAATGCAGAGCTGGAATTTAGGTTCAACTTTGTTTTGATCTAAGCCCTGACTCCTTTTATACCAGACTTTCACCACGAAGGAAGAATTACACTGTGGGTATGACTTGCAGAAACTTGACAATTTCTTCTTAGTTCCTAGCCAGAATATTTTTTTTTCTGAAATGTGTGATATTCTAAAGATTTCATTAATGAGATTTAAAACAAGTTCCTGTAGGTTTTTTTTAAAGATATTGGTTATTAATTGAAATGCCAACAACCAAAGGTAAAGTAAAAACAAATGCTTTTAAGTACTGTGTGTAAGCTCATGACATTCCTTGACATTTGGATTTCTGGGTTTGCACCCTGAATTTGACCTTTGAATTTGTTACAGGCATTCTAAAATTAACATATCCCAAATGGTCTCTTGGCTTCCTAACCATCATTGAAAGAGATGGTTAACCATCTCTTTCAATTTTCCACATATGAATAAAATCAGAGCAAGTTTTTTTTGTTGTTGTTGCTGCTTACTGCAGAAGGCTAGTGGTCATCTTTGAATCCTTTTTCCTAATTGGCCAATTGGATCCATGAAGAAGTTATCCCACCAGGGCAGTGGTAGCACATACTTTTAATCCCAGCCCTGGGAGGCAGAGGCAGGCCAGGTAGACTGCTGTGAGTTTGAAGCCAACCTGGTCTACAAAGTGAGTTCCAGGATAGTTAGGAAAGAAAAACCCTGTCTTGAAAACTCACCCTAAAAAAGAAGTCATTCCATTTTTTTTTTAAATGGAGACTCTAATTCTGCTTGTTTTTCTGTCTTCAGCATCCCACTGTGAGTACTACGCTACCTGAAATGTCCTCTTCTGCTTCAGCATCTTACCAGTCATGGATAAGCTCCTTCCAGCACTCATCTCATATGGTTTTCATCACTTCTCTGTTACATGCTTCCCCCTTCCAAATGCAAGTTCCATAAGGACAGAATTCTGCTTTAATTGCTATATATCTCTAGTGTTCAATGTGATTAACATAGTTTCAAGCATATAATAAGTGCTCCACAAATATTTTGATAATTGAAGAAAAGATTGATAATAAATAATTTCTATTGGAAGATAGGAATAGAAACAAAACAAATAATGGCAGTCAGCTGTTCGAAAAATACCCACCAAAAGAATAGATGCCACACCCAAAGCAATAAATCCATGGTCAACATGGTCAGCCTTTCAAAGTCCTTGAGGCACCACATCTTGGCCCTGGCTCCCTGCCAGGGATGCCTTCCCTCTTTCTCAACATTTAGGTTGCACATTAGTTCTCTATGTCAGCATAGTAATACAAATGACACCTTTTGGTAGTTAATAAATATATGCAGCTATACTAATTCGATTACCTGAGAGAATGAGGTTTGAGTTTTGCTGATGGTAAGCTCAAAGAATGAATGTTTGTATCCCGTGATGGATGTTCATCTTTATTTCTGGATTTGCCTTTTGAACAGCACTTACCTCTTCTATCAGAATGTAGCAGAGTAATGTTGTAACATCCAACATCTCACTTACCACTCAAAATAGGGAAATGGGTGTCATATGTTTTATGTTTGAGATAAATTATCTGATAAAGGAAGGAAAGGGTGCAGGGTTTCCCACTTGTACAGCGATTGAAAGCCTGGGTGCTTAGAGAAGTACTTCTGTTTTAGTCCTAGCCCATCTGTGTACTAGATAACACAGCGTTGGGTGAGCTCCCTAACTCAGATTCTCAGTTTCCTGATGTGCAAATTGGAGGTAATAGTAGTAGTGCATACTACAGATCATTGAGGGGTTTCTCTCTGTTGATCCACATAAGGCATTTTGTGTCATGTTGGACACAGGGTAAGAGCTCAAGACTAGCCATGGAAATGTGGCTGAGCCGTGCCTTAAACCAACTTGTTGACTCCAACGATAGAGGCCTTTTTATTATTTAAGTTTTTGCTTTACACTTAGGAAAGGAAGTTGGAACAGCTTTCTTGTAAGATGCTTTTCTCAGGAGCTCCTGAAGCTAAGGATATCTTGCATTTCTGTAACAAAGTGAAGATAAGAATTTGATATTGCCACATCTGAAATCCAAGGTCACTTTGGCAGTGTGCAATAAAGACTGTGGTATCAGCACAAGCAGCTAGGCTTTTCAGATTGCAATTTTATTTCTAGAGTTTCAGACCTTGAGCACATACAGCCTTTTTGTTGTGACCTTTGCTCAGACTTACTGTTTGTCCAAGGAGGAGCTTGCTTTCTAACTTTTAATTTTTCTCTGTATCAGAGTCTGTATTTATTATTATCACTTAAAAAATCTCTCTCAACTTCTGAATAGAATGTATTGTTCCAAGACCTAGAATAACTTAATTTATATATGTTAAAAATAAAACAATGATGCTGGGACTTTCTAAGTTGTATGGCTTTGGTTATAGGCATATACAAACAACACAGCTCTGTGTTGTTTATTCTTACCAATGGTTACTTCACTGAACTGAAAGATCTCAGTCCAAGTAGATACCCTATCCTTCAAATTCCTTGTTTGGCAGAATCCTCCCCACCTTTTGCCAGTTTTTCAGTTCCTTGTAAAAAATAAAAGTGGAATTATCCTCAGAGAACTGTTTCATTAGAACTTCCAGCACTCTTACACCATCTGGAAACTTGTGTCTCTCTCTCAAATTCTGCCCTCACAGACTCTCCAACAAAGGAAAGGCACCAAAGGGCCCAGTTCCCATTCCTAGCAACTATTGCAACTTCCTCTGCTGTTGCCACAACAGCACAAATTCTCACCTAAGCATTCCATATTTTGACCATATTTGGGCACCCAGCTTGTGGAGGACACGTCATCACCACTAGTCTACAGGCTATATAGCCTCCATGCCTTAGTTTGGTTGTTCAGCTTCTCTGGTCTCAATCTCTGGGACTAGAAAATCCCCCTGGGAGTTGCTCTGCTCAAATAAACCTGTTGCTATACATTTTCAGTCCAGCTTGATCTGGTCTATTGTTTGGGCAGAGAAACCTATTAATGGGGTACAGAAAACGCATTATCTTGGTGCCAAAAACCCGGGAGGAGTTTAAACTTTCTGTCAGGTGGACTAGACCCTCTAGGGCTGGGAGTCACTCCTCTTTCTTCATCTTTCTCTCTGCTAGTCATGATCAACTTTTGACTGTGGGTGACTTACCCATTTCCCAACCACCACCTACTTGTCTGTGGCTCCAGGACCCTAGAGATCACCTGTCAAGCTGTGGCCACACCAGGGCAAGCCTGGCCATTCCAGAGCAGAAACATTCTCTGTTCTGGGGAGACTTTGTGTTAGGAGACATCCTTCCCAAAGGCTACCCCCAATCCACTGCTCTACCTGAGGCTATTGCATGGGATGCCATGTCTTAGTCTTCGGTCTCAGGTACAGACTTGGAAATGGGTCGGGCTGGGTCTAAGCCCTATTCTTAGTCACCCCTGAGAGGTGACTACAAAATTCATCCAAATTAAGGCTACCATACACTATATACACCCAAAGCCTGGTTTTCCTTTGCTCTGAGACCTTGCCTCAGGACACTTGATAGCCAGTCAAGATGGTTACCACAGAGAACTCTTGACTTTAACATCCTCCATGATTTTGAGAAATTTTGCAGGTATAAATGCTATAAGTGGTCTAAATGCTCTTACATCCAGGGTTTGGGACTTCTGTGCCCGCACCCCTAGTCAGTGCTGAGTGGCCCAGGTTTTGTTGGCTAGGCTGCCTGAGTCACTGGTACCCCTTCCCCTTTCCGGAACCCCACTACCCCTTCCTACACTGTCATGCACTACACTTAGTACCCAGCTTTCTTCCCTTTACCCATTCCTCCTACCTTCTTCCCTTTCTGGAACAAATTCTTCCTTTTATCTATCTCCTCCCCATCTGACCCCTCCAAAACAAGAGGGCCAGCCTTCTCCCCGTTACCCACCTTTCCCTCTCCCTCCTGCTGCCTCTCCTTCTCTGTCATCGTGTTCCCGGCCCCCCCCCCCCCGTTTCTATAACACCACACCTGCATCCTGGTCCCCATCCACACACTGGCCTACTCCCCCTGTATCCTCCCTGATAGCTTCACATGCCTGCCCTCCTCTGCCCCCTCTGAGAGGCGGCCGGAACTGAGGGATTGATCGAGTTCATGAAGCCACAGACCTGGATACCTATTTAATTTCTCAATCATCACTGGATATTAGAAAAAAAAATTTAAAAGGCTGAAGATGGTCCCCAAACCCCCATACAGTAATTGGTAAAAATGGCTTTTAAGGTTTTGAGTGCCTAGGACGAGGTAGCTGAGTCTTCCCAGCAGGTTCAGCTGCTACAGAAGGCTATGCTCCAAGCTTATCCTTGGCAGCTGCCCTGAAGCTATGGGCAATCCCAAAGAGGGAACAGAAGTCAGCAAGGCTAATCCAGTCAGGGCCCAGCCAAAGTCAACTCTGCCAGGGGCCCTGCTTAAAATACAGCTAGGAAGGTCCAGAAGCTGCCCCAATCAACATTCGGCCACCGACAAGGCCATGCCCTGTTTGCCAACAGCCTGGGCATTGGAAGTCAGAATGCCCCCATGCAGGCTCATCCTCTATGCCACGCCACGGAGGTCTATGCTCACCAGCACAGGCATCTGAGACTCTTCTGGCTGCCAAGCTCCTTAGCCTGGTGAAAAATGAACGGCATCCAGACTCGGAGACTCCCATTTCTCTTGTCGAGCCCAGGGGAATACTCCAAGAAGTGGCTAAGTCTATCTATCACCTTCCTGGTGGACATGGAAGCTACTTTTTCTGTCTTGACCTCTCAATTGAGTCCCACAGTTCCCTCACCAAATTCTGTCATGGGGGTGGTCGGGGACTCCTTCCTTTCTGCTCAAGACTCTGCATCTCTCTTGCATTCTTGTAGGACGAGTGTTCTGACACTCTTTTCTAGTCATACCTCTCACCTTTACTTGGCGGTGATATCCTCAGCCGCTTTGGGGCAACCCTCTCCTTAGCCCCCACACTCTCTTCTTCCCTTAATTGTCTTACAGGTTCCTACCCCAGACTGCCCTGTCCTTACCCTCTTGGATCCAGTGAACCCCCAAGTATGGGATGTCTCCATCCCGGTGGTTATTACTCACCACCAGCCGGTCCGCACTAAGGACCTCTCCTCCTTCCTTTCCAGACCCCAGTTTTCTATTTCTGAAACCTATCACTGAGACCTCGAACCTATTGTTACCTGTCTCCTATCTCAGGGACTGTTAGTCCCTATGCACTTGCCTTGCAACATTCCCATTTTTCCCATGAGCAAGTCTTCTCGTGCTTAATGAGACAGTTATTCCGACCTATCCAGTGGTCACCAACCCTTACACTCTTCACCCTAACATCCCTCCTACAACTTCCCACTTTACCATTCTAGACTTAAAAGACACCCCTTTTACTGTTCCTCTACACCATGACTCATTCTCTCTTTGCCTTCATCTGGAAGGGACCCCGAAACACAAGAGCCGTTCTCCCTCAGGGTTTGCGAGTCAGTCCCCATTTCTTTGGCCAAGCCTTAGCCTGAGATCTTTCACCTTTGACCCCACCTTTGACTTCTCCAACATTTGGACGACCTTCTACATTGTAAGTTTTCCCTGTCTCTGTCCCAATGGACCACCTCTTGGTTCCTAAACTAACATGGCTCCCTGGAATAGTATTTTCCCCCATCTAAGGCTCAGCTATGTTCTCTCACTGTGGTGCATTTGGGTGTTCAACTGAGGCCAAGGTCTAAGACCCTCATCTCTGATTGAGTCCAAGCCCTGTGGGACTGATAGCCCCTGACTACAGTGGAACAGTTTTTCTCATTTTGGGGCCTGATGTCATCTTCCATCACTGGATCCCTAACTTTGCCATCATGGCCAAGTACCTATACCAGGCAGCCAGAGAGACCCTCACAGGGCCCCTCACCCATCCAGCTACCATCTGCTAACACTTCTCTTTACCTCAGAAGTGGTAAACAACACTTCTGCCCTAGCTCTCCCAATCTCCACCCACCCCATCACCTCTTTATAGTTGAAAAGGTAGGAATGGCTACCAGATTTCAACTTGTTGGGCCTTTGAATTGGGCTGTTGCTTTCCTGTCCAAACAACTAGAGCTCACTGTGTGTGGATGGCAGCCATGCTTGAGATCCCTGGCAGAAGCAGCTGAACTCACCCAGGAAGTTCTCAAGATCACCGTGTTCCAGACAATCACTGTATACTCCACCTACTGCCTCTCACATCTTCTCAGTCAATCTTCTCTCTTCCTCTGTGAGCTCTCACAGGTCCCGGTCTTTCATTTACTGTTTCTAGAAAACCTTCATGTTACCTGAGCCTCCAGCCCTTCCCTGAAGCCCACAACCCTCCTCCCTATCTACCTTCCTCCTCTGATACCTCTACCTACTCCTGCCCAGAGGCTGTGAAGGCCTTATGCTCACCCAAGCCTGGTCTCCAAGACCAACCCCTCACATTCACCCCCAACCCATCTTCTTTGTGGATGGAAGCTTTCTTAAGACAGATCAGGAAACCGCCAGGTGGCTTATGTGGTGACCACTTCCGCTAAACCAGTTGAAGCAAACTGTCAGCCAGTCTTCATAAAAGTCCAAATTAATCTTCTTGACTAGAGTGCTCCAAATATCTAAGGGTCAGTGGGCAAACATCTATACCAATTTTATGCCTTTTTAATAGCTGTATCCACTTTGTCCTTTGGGAGGAAAAAGGCTTCTTCACCACCAAAGGTACTTCCAATGTCTGTGGACCCCTTATAGCCAAGTTCTTGGAGGCTCTCCATGTCTCTGCAGAGGTAGCCATAATCCACTGCCAGGGATATCAGTCCTCTAAGGACACGGTGGCCTTAGGCAATGCCAGGGCTGACTCACTAGCCAAAAGACTGGCCTTCAGCTCCCCTGAATCAACAAAACATATTTTGTTTTGACATCCTCCTATCAGCCCTACAATCAATCAAATGAGGGGGACAAACTCCTGAATAAAGGGGTCACACAGACAATAAATAACTGCCTCATTGTCCCCCAGGATCAGCTGCTCTCTGTCATTTCAGATGTCCAAACCTTACACATATGCCCCAGGGCTTTGTTCCACTTCTTAGAGCCTCTTTTGACCTCACCCATCTTTGAGCCCATATTTAACAGGCCCACTCTCCTGCCACAAGGGTGTCAACTCTTCTGTAGGGGGCCCTCTAGATAAGCAGCCCTTGTACTAGCTCCAAGGACACCAAAAGAATGAGGACTGGCAGGTTGACTTCACCCACATAAAATACCCCACTATCTTCTAACTCTTGTCGACACCTTTACAGGATGGATACAGTCATTCCCCACCTCCAGGGAAACAGCAGATTGGTGGCTCAGGTACTCCTACAACACATCATCTCTCAGTTGTGTGTGCCACAGACTGTTCAAATGGATAATGGCCCAGCTTTCACTTCTGCAGTCAACAAGCTTGTGTCTGAAGCCCTTTATATCTGCTGAAAATTCCACATCCCTACCTCCCACAATCCTTAGGAAGGCTGAGAGGGCCAATGGACTCATTAAAAAACAACTCACCAAGCTCTCTATTGCACTCAGGTTGTCTTCCCAACCCCATTGCCCTTATCTGCCTCAGGACCACTCCATACTCTTATACAGGTTTAAGCCCTTCTGAACCGCTTTATGGAGAACCGTTCCTCCTCAGCCATCACCTCCTGGCCCATTCCACTGGCTGGGTACTTGCCCTCCTACGGTCCCTTCTCTTTTCACATGCTGATGGTCCCCATGCCAATGGACCCAACTGTTCCTGAGCCTGCCCCACTCTTCTGAGTGACTGAGTACTTCTCAAGCAGTTATCTCCTTGATAAATCTCTAGAGCCCAGTGGACAGGACCCTACACTGTGATCCTCATTACCCTTTCAGCTGGCAGGCTCCTAGGATATCAGTGCTGGTACCACCCCTCCAGGCTCAAGCAGGCACCTACCTAGGATGAATGGTCTGTCCAGCAACTGGGATCCTCTCCCCTCCAGTTTTCAGAATGTCCCAATGAGGGGCCAAGAAGGTCTAGTCTATCTACTCTTGTGTCTGGCTCATTCACCTCTGTCTCTTTTGTCTTCTGGGGTATGTTTTTTTTCCCTTGAAAATGCTTTTTGACCCAAAGCATTTTCCATTACACCAAGGTGTACTTCTGTCTCAGCTGTTTTATAGACACCTGCATGCTCCTGAGGAAAGTGTTCTGCTACTGTATCAATGAATCTGGCTTGATGGAAACTCGCAGCCAGTCATTTGTCTGAAGAACTTTGCCAATACAGCACATCTCCATTCCATTCTTTCCGTCAACCTTCAGTCTTCCCATGGCTGGCCCCGTTCATAGGGCTAGTGGTAATAATCTGTTTTCTTCCTCTTAGCAACTTGCCTTCTCTGCTTCCTTCAGGAATGGATTCAGGAGGTCTCCAGGGTGGCAGTTAACCAAGTGCTTCTTACCCATAACTCTTACTGAGTCCTGACTCCACCACCCCATGTCATCCCAAGCCAACAGGAAGTAGCCAGGTTAGAACTGGTGTCCATATACTCAAAGTGGTTGAGCTGTTTGGTTGGAATCTCCAGCTTGCCCCTGCGTGATCTGGAAAGCCTCATTCCTGGCTCTCTCTACAAACCTCACCCTCTCAGAGCATCTCCAACAAAGAAAGCCCAGTTCTCATTCCTGGTGACTACTGCAACTTCCCCCCACTATTGCAACCCAAGTCCCTGCAGAAGCATCCTATACTTGGGTACAAACCCAGCTTTCGGAGGACACATCATCACCCCAGCCTAGGGGCTATATAAGCTCCCTACTTCAGTTTAGGTGTGTGGCTTCTCTGATCTCTATCTCTGGGACTGGAAAACCCCCTGAGAGTTGCTTTGTTCAAATAAACCTGCTCTTTTACCTATCTATCTATCTATCTATCTATCTATCTATCTATCTATCTATCTTCAATTAGGCTTGATCTTGCTTACTGTGTGAGTGGAAAAAAAACCTATTATCAGGCTACAGAAAACCTATTAAGGACCATCTGTTTTCACCATCACGATGCTTGTTTGCTATGGCTTATTTGGACACACGTTCTTCTAATGACCTACCGAGGGATTGTGCTGTTAGGGACCAAGTCTCAGTTTCAAGTGCATGTCCCAAGGATGACATTAGTGAAATCCACAGTTCTGGTCATTGCTGCCTTTCTGTCTGATAGCACAATCAAGAAAGAGACTCAGCATCAGCAAAGCCATGACATTCTGATATTCTTCCACATTTGAAAAATCTTCCCAGATTTGTGGCAACAAATTTTTATTCTGAGGTTAATTCTGGGCCGTTTAGCAACCTTGCCTTCGATGTTCAGGAAAAACTGATGTAGTTGGCAACCACCTACTCCATATTTTAAACAATTCTGAAAATGTCCCATGTGAGTTTTATGGCCAATTTTCTAAAACTATGGAAAAAAAGTACTATATTCCACTTGGGAATTTGGTAAGGGTTGTAACATGACAGATAGAAAGGGATAGCATTTGGAGCCATAAAAGCTGAGTTCAGATCTTCGCTCATTTATTAGTTGGGTTCAGATCTTGACTCATTTACTGAAGAACCTTTAATATATCCTTAGTACTAGTTTTCTTACCTGTCAAGTGGACTAACATTTATACAGGAGGCTCTTTTGAGGATTAAATGAGACAGTATGTACAAAGTTCAGTGTGTGACACCCAGTGAAGGCTCAGTAAATGTACTTCTTGCTTCTTCATAACCAAGTACAATGAGGGAACCAAGGTTGTCATCAGAAGCTCACAGATTGTCTGGTTTGGACTGGCCAAGTAACAGGTCAACATCCACACATTGGGAGACTTTATGTAAAGATCTAATCTACTGGCTTTTCTTTGAGGGGAAAATGAAAGGTGATGTGGTAACTGAACACATACATTACCAAAAAGTTGATTTTAACCAGGGTTGAGTACTATCTTGTCCTTTTGATGGAGCTCACACCCCTTATCAAATTCTGTGTACCCTGCTTTTGTTATTGTTGGATACTACCATTTTTAATTAACTGCCAGACTTGGAGAGATTGGTTTGAGACTCTTGTTTTATGAATCCTTGGAGTTAGGATCTTTCTATTGTTTACAAGTGTTTTTGAAATTCATGTGTAATATTATAATGGGGAATTCTAAGACCCTGTAAGGGTAGAAGAGACAGCAAACTGTAACATTAGAAAAGACACATCTATTAGCTCACATAAAAGTTTTATATTGTAAAAGAAAAAGAGAAGATACTCAGCTAAAAGGTAATGACTGACTACAAAAATAATTTGTAATGAAAATTAAGGGTTAGTACTGATAATATGAATAATATGTATTACGTATTCTTCAAATACAGAAAAAAGACAAAGAACCCAAGAGAAAATTGAGTATAAGACATGATAGTGCAAGGTCTAGGGAAGGGCATTATTATTATTATTACTACTACTACTGTTTCAAGTGCTAAGGACCAAATAAAAAGTTTATTTTAAAGAATAAATCCTAATAAATTCACAAAGTCAATTACTCTGTTAATCACAGAAAGTCAAGTTATTACAAAAGTGAGAAATCAATTTTTCTAACTTACTAAGCTGACAATAATTGAAAAGAGCAGTAACATTATAAGTATGCATGACATCGCCGGCGAAGTAAACTGGTGTACCCGAGGGAAACAATCTCCTATGTCTAATAAATAGCCATTGTGTTTTGGAGCTGTACTGTGGAAGAACAAACAGGCAGGGTATTAGATGCTTCAGCATTGTTTGTAAAGCTAAGCACAGTAGAACAAATGAAAGCAAGAGCAAGGGGAATGATTAAATAACAGTGGTTCAGATTTACTTACTTAGTTTATGTGTATCGGTGTTGTGCCTGTGTATATGTCTGTGCACTGTACGTGAACAGTACCTACTGAGGCCGGAAAGGATGCCCTGGGACCGGATTGTGAGCCACCAGTTGGGTGCTGGGAATTGACTGGGGTGGAGTGGGGTGGGGTGGGAGGGTGTCTCTGCAAGAGAAACAAGTGCTCTTAACTCCCAAACCAAGTAACTCTTCAGCCTTGATTAAAATAACTCTAAAACATCCGTTTTACAGATGATAGATACAATGAAATAAGACTGGTTATCTACTGGAAGGATGCTTGTGAAAATAAATGGCAGTAGATTACACACACACACATACACACACACACACACACACACACACACAGTATTTTAATTTTAAACTCTAAAACCAACACCTATGTATGTTTTCCTATGAGAAGCATTCAAGCATGGACGCGAAGGACTATGTTCCCCGAGAGGTGGAACTGTAGAGTTTCATGGGGTGGTTGGAGTCTGCCAGAACGCTAGCTTTCAAACAAATGACATCTTAACATTATTTTATGTTTAATGTATACATTGGTTGTGTAATAAAAATCCAAATCGGAAAATACATTTAAAATGCCTTTTATCTTTCTTTTCTCTTTTTCTCCCCCCCCCCCTTTTGTAGCTAGGCTTAATTCACTTTGTTTTTCTTACATAAAATCCTATGTTGTAGTCACAGCTGGAGCCTGATAAAAACATTTTTCCTTTGCGTTGCCAGCTTCCATGTTTCCGCTCAGCAAGCCCCTTAACCCCTAGGAAACACATGACTTAGATGTGTTTGAGGCACCCAACAGGCTCACTTTTTGTCTTGGGTATTAAGAAACATTTGTCCTTGATCTCAACATAACACTGTCTTCCACTGCAACAAGCAGTCCCTGTTTCCAAAGGGAGAGCTCAGTGGCTGCTGCAAAGTATGTAAAAATGCACAGATTCACAGGCTATTTCAGGTTAGCTATTTAATTGATAAAAATTATCTATCATACTTGGGCTTCATTAGAATGTGAGACCTAAAACTGTGAATACACTTCAGATATAATATATGTTAGTTGCCCTTCTGGCACCAATTAGCCAGTGCTCGTTAAGATGTTTGTCCTGTCATTTGAGCCGTATCTGCTACAGTCACCATCACCTACGTATGCTCTTTGAAATATGATGCTCCTCGGCAGAAAGGAATCAGCAGCACTTGGTATCAAGATGATAATCTTTGGCCTTCCTGCATGAGATTTACAACTGTGACCTGGAGTGTAGTCTCTTTAAGTTACCAGTGCCGGTGCTGGTAGTCACAAGGTCAGTGTGAACAGCATAATATAATGTTAGAACCGTGCTTCCTCAGGGCTGGCATGAAACAAAGTGAATTTTAATGTCTGTAGAAGGCAGAGCTCTGATAAACGAGCTAGTGAAGTGATGATACATTTTCACGTCAGGAGAGTTCAACACCAGGGTCCAGCTGAGTCCATGCCAGTCATCCTTTATTAAAGAAATAAATTAAAAATTAATTTTACTAGGTAAATTAATCAGAAACTACCTCGCTAAAGAGAGGAAAAAGACTAGAGAGCTAGTTCTACCTTAGGGCTAACTTTTGGTTAGCACGATGAAAAAGACGTTGAACGGGGGACGACGTAGTATTAACAGGCCAAACTGTTAATAATAACCTCCCATGACTTCAGTCACCACCACCTAGAACTTGAATGGAAATATCATTTTTTTTTTGCTACAGTTTCAAAATAAATATTTTGTTTGCCTAAAATTCGCATATATCGTTGATCCACAAGCAATAAAAGCTGGGTAAGACTCCATGTGTAAGTAGGGTGTAAACACTAGGTGGCGCTCTAGGGCTGCCTTTTCAGTACCAAGTTCTTTCTATGTTAATTCTCTCCTTTAAAAAAGAGCAAACAAGCTGTTTAAACAAAGGGTCCCTGTAGTTGCTGTTTTTTATATTTATAGTCGTGTAATCAATATGTTGGAAGAGTAATTAATTTTTAACCTCCATCCATGGGGGAGAGCAAATGTTAGTGGAGTTAATGGATGGAGCAGGCTTCATTATTCTAAAGTAACACTAATGATAAGGCAGGGGAGAAAGTCAAGGGTTGTAAACAATTGTGGCTTCAAACACAATCATAAAGCAACGGTGGAACATGAGCAGGATGGCTGACCTCTTGTCTCCTTTCGTATAGCTGTGGTTTCTGCTTAAGTCAACCCGACCTTATAAAACTGCTTCCTAACTGACCTTTCAAGATATTCCTTTTCTACTCAAGGCGGTTATAATAATAGTTCTTGTAATAGTTCTGATTTTATTGTCCTTCTGTGTGAAAGCCTTTGGTAACTGACCATTTTCTAACACCACAGGGCAATATCAAAGTTCTGTAGCATTTGAGTCTTTTCTACATTCCTGGAGCATTGTACAATCCTGGTGAACTTATCTGGGGGTGCCATGTAATTCTTTACCCACAAAATTTCATGGGATCTACTGTTGGCAGGATTGTATCCTGCTCCTTCAAGAGAGTTAATAACTCAGGCCACCACAGCTCTGGGTGCAGATGATTCTGGATGGACTCAGGACTGTGGTAATGGGCTGACATTGCCAGAGCTGGGAGGATAAAAGCAGAAAGGAGCACAGGACTCGATGCTTCTGCTCTGATTCTACTCCTGCGACCCTGCTCTATCATTGACTTCTTACCCCCGCTTCTCAACAGCAGGAGAAAGTATGAAAGACAATTATGCTGTAGGCAGAGGAGGCTTACACAGGATTAGGATTACATACTTAGATACATTATCAACTCAAACTTTTACAGACTTTTATTTATTGCCATACTATTTTATTATATTCAAATTGTTTCTTTCCTAACCATTCTCATGCTTTTTTTTCTTTTTTCTTTTTACTTCTCTACTGGCATGATTCTCTTCATAGGGAATGTCTTTTTTTTCTGACTGTCCAACTTGGCTTAACCCAGAGGCATTTTCTTTTGTAAAGTCTTCCTTAAACTACTTCGTAGTATAATGAAGACACTTACATATGGAACTCTTTTTCTTGGGGGGGGGAACTATATTAGGTTTATTAAGGAGGGGGAGGGAGAGGGGGAAGAGAGGAGAAAGAGAGAGAGTGTAGGGGGCAAAGAGGAAGAGAAAAAGAGAGAGTCATATGGAACTCTTAAATTTCTCAAGTCACACATCTATTGTAATAGTTACCACAATCAAGATTTCTGTCCTTATATACCAAATTTGTATAGTGCACATCTTTATCAAGGGGCTAGAATAGGGGCTAGAGAGATGGCTCATGGGTTAAGAGCACAGACTCTTCTTCCAGAGGTCCTGAGTTCGGTTCCCAGCAATCACGTGGTGGCTCACAACCATCTATGATGACATCTGGTACCCTCTTCTGTATACTGTATACATAATAAAAATAAATAATTTTTTTAAAGGAGGCTAGAATGGATGATTGTGTCAAGGATCAGCAATGTTTTTCTTTTGGAACAATCAACATTAAATCAGGAAGATTCTTCAGTGCTTTATTCCACCAAAACCACTGTTGATAATACTAGTCTGGTTTACACTGTGAAAGACTTCACTTGCTTATCCATATTCTCTCCATCCTTAACACAGCCCTGTTTTTATCCGGGCACATTTGGGAAGAAGAAAGGACTGCATTGGTGACTTTTTCTTAGCAGTAGGTGTAGATCCAAGGTTACATTCTGGTCAGACATGTTAGTGGGAGAGTCTTGAGACTCTTTAGCAAGGTTCTTAAACCATGCTAACCCAGTCTTTCCTCCTTCTTCCGGTAGCTCAGGAAGCCATCTGGACTGGGAGATGACCTTGAGGATAGAACATGCGTGTGGAGGCTGGAAATGCACACCCCCCCCCAATGCAGCAGGGCTGCAAGTAGAACTTAATGAAAGATGGTCAGAAAGGAGGACCGTGCCCTCACAAATGGATTGTTGCGCATTATAGGGGAGGCAGTTCATTAGACATAAACGTGTTTGGCCCCTTTGCTTTCTCATGCCCTTTCTTTGTTCTCCTACCATGGCATGCTGCATCAAAAAGGACCTTGCCAGATTCTGGTCCTCTTATCTCAGATTTCCTCAGAACCATTAACTAATAAATTTGTGTTTGTTATAAATCACTCAGTCTTTACTATTCAGTTAAAGCAGCACAAAACAGACTAAGATACCACACATGGTAGGGCAGAAAGATGGAGTGTATATAGCCGACAGCATCTTATACCCTCCAGACTCCTAGCTGCATATTACCGCCTGCTTTATTCCAAAGACACTAATCTGTGAAATCATGATATTTTGGGTTTTCTGAGGATATGCATGGAACAGTCCTTTGTGATTGCTTTTGGAAACTTTCTCAACTCATGATGATGATTATATAGGCTTATCATCTGAACATAGGCAGGAATGAAGATGTTTAATGGGAAGAGGTAAATGCAGAATGAATCATTTTCTACTTTAAAGAAGAAGACCATCTTGGACATAATTTGTATCAGTACAAACTTTATTTGAATGAAATAAAATACATCAGAGGAGCCCTGTTATTGGAGGTTACTGTTGTGATGCATAGTGACTTGACGGGACAGTATTTGCTTACCCAGTGCATTCAGCTGGGCTAGATAAGAAGTGTGATTTTTTTTTTTTTTAATTCCTAAGCACAAGTAGTGGCTACATTCTGCTTTTAGAACCAGAAATTTACTCTATTAACACAAGGAGAGTGGGTTAAGAAGTTTAAAATAGGGACAAAATAAATTTAAGCAAGCACAGTTTTATTTAATCTTTTCAGATAACAACGTGCATTTTTATGCTGAAATAAGTAACTATTTCTCAATCTCAGCCATAGAGCCTCTGAACGGTACCCTAAGGCTGTGTCCTCGGCTCCCTGGATCTCCTATCTCTAGCTGCTTTCATTTGAGCTTGATGCTTTGTATCACCAAAAGCTGATATCTATAGGCAGATGGATGTAAGTGCTATGGGACATGTGTCTCCTGGGTGCAACAGACTTGGCTAGTTGCCCTTGAAGACCTCTCTTTGCCAGAACAGCACTTATTACGTAGCATGCCCTTAACAATATTTTTAAATTTAATAATAAAATTATTATAAAAAATAAACTGAGAAATAAAAACCATAGGTTAATGGTGGGTGGGTAGTACAGCTGGGCCAGGAACTTGGGCCTATCTTGCTTCATCCCTCTGTTTTCATTGCGAGATCTTACTGATGGACCAGTCCTCTGCAATGGAGGAGAGACCAGTTTTAGCTAGACAAAGTTAAAAAAAATCAGAAATGATTTCATCTGTGTTCCCTATAAACAATATTTACTGCAACCTCACATTTTTTTACTTGAATTGTCTAAATTCTCACTTTGCTTTGCTATCATTTTGTATTGTTTCTATGTGCGAAGAACCATTTCCTTTTAAAAATAATGTTATCTGTGCCCTTATGAACTAGTTAATTTTCTTTTCAACATTTTCTTTGGGCCATGTAGATGTGACCTAACAGTCACAGCAATAACACTGTTCATTTAAAGGATAAAGACTTTTTTTTTCTTTTTTAACTTATAAAATCACCTCCTATAGTGTGAGAATGCTTGTTGTTCTTGGTAATATTTCATTTCCTTAGCAAGAGTGTTTTCTTCTACTTTTCATTGTCATCAGCCAAAAAAAAAAAAAAAAAAAAAAAAAAGATACAATTAAATCAAGGAAACCTGGCAGGGTGGCTTTTGGAAAATGAAATGAAGTTTTGATTTAAACAAAGCAGTGTATTATGCTGGAAAAACACTGTCCCAACGCGACGAAGTTCAGTGTGCCTTTTGTGAGCCCGTGAAACTCCCCCAGATCAGTGTTTGTGTTTAGATTTGAGAAAGAGCTATCATTTTACTCCAGACTTTGAACTCCAAAAAGTACGTGGAACAGTTTAAGGGTTAGCCAGCAACAAAGGGCCAGAATCTGCCTCCGAGGACCGTTCGGAATTACCAGCTATCTTCAGTCCTTAGCTCTTTCTTTGATGTCAAGTACAGCATCTTGTGAATGAGCACAGAAATACACAGAAGCAGGTGAGATCTTGGGCTCATTGAGGGAATTTTGTGAACCAGTGTGTTGCAAGGCTGGAGAGATGGCTCAGAGGTTAAGAGCACTGGCTGTTCTTCCAGAGGACCTGAGTTCAATTCCCAGCAAGGAGACTTCTGAAAGAAAGACTTTATTGAGATGGGAATAGTAAATATAAGATGTCAACAGAGTGAAGCTCACTGAAAACTTCAGGCATTCAGGAAATTACCTGCAGCAGGCTGATCCTTGAGCCTGAGACTTTGAAGCTGGCCTGGACAACAGAGGAAGACCAAATCACCCATCAATCAATCAATGATTAAGCAATAATAATATCCCATTGAATATTAAATATCTGCAATCAAATCTATGAGATATAATTACAGACAAGGGAAATACAACTTAAAATTATTACATGGCGTATACAGATTGTCCATAATGTCTTTGGATTGTATTCACCCTGTGCTACTTATTTATTTTGAGTTAATTGTGGTAGGACCTTCTGTGTTGAATCCTTTTGTCATACAGAATAGCTTGCAGATCATAAAATTTTAAAAAAATGTAAATCAAGGTCTTTAGAATGGAAACTAAGATTTAGGAAGATGCAGCGATCTGAAAAAGCACTTCACTTCTCACTGGTGAATTGGCTCAAACTTAACACATCTGATTCCAAAATGTGCCCAATAGAATTTATGCTCCATTTCTGTGCAGAGAGCGAGCAAGTGGTGGCCCTCTCAGACAGGTTGCTGGCTCTGACTTACGACAGGATTAATCCAGTAACAAAATGGCAGGAGTTTCAGGTTTCTACATGTGGTGCCTTATGTAACAGGCAAAATTAGGTTAGGTGTGCGTGTGCCACAGGGACAGCTGGAGTCAACAAGCCATTCTCGTGGTGTCTGCTTGCCCATGCTTAGTCCAGTTCCAGTCAGTGAAAAGTCACTTGTGAGCTGCATGTCTGCAACAATGCCTCACACACACTTTCTGTAAGGAAGCAGAGGATTCTACTTTCTCAGCTTCAAAAATTAGAGCCTCTCAGCAATTGGGAACATCCATCTCAAAAAAAGAACAGAGTTTAGGAAAGGGTAACACTGTTCATTTGCAGGAGTGAACTTATCCCGTTTTGGCAAATAGAAATAAGCAAATCTGCTTTAGAAGAGAAAGTGATTTCATTCTCTTCTCCATTTAAATACTTAAGTAAGTAATCAAAAGAGCATTGGTCCAGAGGGGCACTGATCTGTAAGCCACTAGAGAAGTGCTTCTCAACCTGAGGTTCTCGACTACCAATATCAGAAATTCTGCATGTTAAATAGTTACATTATGCTTCATAACAGTAGCAAAATTACATTTATGAAGCAGAAACAAAGATGATTTTATGATTGGGGGTCCCCACAACATAAGCATCTGTATTAAGGGGTCACAGCATTAGGAAGGCAGAGAAACACTGCTGTAGATGGAAAGTACACTGAATATCTTATCCTAGCTCTGTGTATGCAGCTCATATCCTGAGTGGGTACTTTTGGTCAGAGTTCATAGTCACTGAGGTTTAGAGACAACCTCTGAACTGTGGAGCTCCTGTTGAGTCATAAACAGCTTAAGAAAAATGATGGAAACTATTGAGGAATGGACTGACACATCTGGATGGATGTACAAAGCATTTCAGCAGAAGTTATCGTGGAAAGCCAGGCTGGAGAGAGGCACAGTGCTTAGATGATAATTTTTGTCTACTTTATAGGATTTGGACCAGTTAAATTGTTTTCCATGAGGATTTTTTTAAATAATAAAAATAAACCCAAACAGCACAAAGGAATGACGCAGAAAAATTTAGGAATAGGCTTTGAAGCAGGCAGGTGATAGAATGAGATAGTTGATTTTGGAAGCTGTCTTCTAAGAGGAGAAGGCGGAATGGAGAGATCAACTGTGAGAATAATCATAGACTTCTCAACCCAGCACAAGTAGGAGACAATATTGTAAAGCTCAATATAGAGTATCCACATGGTCTTCAGGTCAGAGTTTAGAACAAAATCATTCAATTGTAGAAATTCAATAGGCTTACACTAGAGGGAGTTACATTTTTATTAACAGTTTAATTCTTTATCAATTAAATATCTCATAAATACACATACCTCCAGAGTAAGATATGTGTATTGTCTTTATGAAATCTGTATGTATGTATCTGTATGAAAGACAATAATTTGTAAAGCATATAGACTTTCCAAATCACAGATTAATAATAATAATGATGTTGATGATGATGAGCTCAGTAAGAGCAGTATGCGACACATCCCACTTTCTCTATCCTGCCCCTGAATCAGCCAGCCCTGATTTTTCACTTTCCGTCATTTTAAGCATTCATTTACTAAACCAACAATGTTTCATTAAGTGAGACTAATCCCTGAGGGCATTACCTTAGCCTATTAGCTTCCAGACAGTCATTAATCCCTGTGACATGTCCTGGGATGAGATCATTATTGTTATTACTATTTATTTTGTTATTTTAAATTTATATATTAAATTTATTTTATGGAAAAAAGTATCTGCGAAGTTAGTTTTAACAGTGGATTTTTTTTTCCCTTGAAATGTTTGGGGCAGTGATTTGATGCTTCTTCACCAGGTGTTCCTAGAGCCCCTGTGGCTACCCCAGACGCTAAGGCAAATGTTCTAATTCTTACAGCATAACAAATTAGAAACAGCTCTGCAGAAGGCTGGCAGTATGATATTTGGGTAGTTTTTCTTTATTGGAACATCTGAAATTATCTCTGAGGCTCATGTGACTGAAGTTGGGTTTCTCAGGGCAGGCTTTACAAAGGCCCTGCACTGGGCCTTTACTACTGAGGGATATGGCCATTGTTTAGTCACGGCCATGAAGAAGGAAAGGCCCCGCCTGCTTGACTCTAATGGAAGGAGCAGATGTCAAAGAAAGAACTGGCAGAGAGCTCATGACCAGTTCCCAGAATTCAGCAACAGAGACAGAGCACGGGGTGGAACACAGTAGCCGGACTTTCATCTGTCATATGTCAACCATTAGATTTGATTCTGAACACTGCAAAAAATAATAAAATAGAATAAGCAAAACAGAAAATAATATAAAATGAGATAAAATAACAGGCAACAGAAAGGCATAAAACCAGGGAGAAATTTAAGAGGAACCACAAAAGGTAGATGAAATATGCTATTTAAAAATTCCAAGCTGCCCAATAAAAATAGGAACTGATATTGTGACTCCACGCCTCCATGGTTTGGGGGATAAAAACAGTCCTGACATATTTGGATGCCAAAGATTTTTAGAGTTGATCTCTTTTGGCCTGGTAAGATTTTATGCATTTTTGTAGTTCCAGCCACTCAGTCTAAGGATTATTGAATGTTTCTGCCAGTCTGGAACTCTGTGGTAAGAAGAATAAACTTGTATGGCAGAGAAAAAAATGAGTTCATAAAGATGAAAGATTTCTCCCCTGCAAAAGGAATAGAGATTAATTGTCATTGCAGTCGGGTCTGCACTCCAAATATCATAGGATTATAATTTATTTAAAATTGAAAGCTCTGTTTATTCATAAGAAATATGGCTGTTTTCATCTCAGAACCTCTTCTTCAATGCTACATGAACAGTACTTGAAATTTAAGTACTTCCAATGATATTCTATCTCTATCTCTCTTGTGTGAGGGTAACAGCCTCACCACAAGCACATGTCTGCATGTGAACCCCTATGTGGTGCTGGTGTGGAGGCTAGAGGTTGGTATGGGGTGTTACCCCTCTCTGCCATGTGTCTTTGAGATACTCTATTATTGAGCCAGAGCTCATCTATTAACTAGATTGTTCGGCCAGAGAGCCCCAGAATCCTCCTGTTTCTACCTCCCAAAGCTGGGATTGCAAATGTGCATTACTAGGCCTAGCCTTTAAATTTTTTTTTGAGAATTTAATACATAAATACTATATTTACATAATTATACAACTCTTCTTATTCCCTTTGAAATTTATGACCTCTTATCTTTAATTATTGTTTTACACACACACACACACACACACACACACACACACACACCTTACTAATTAGTTTATTTACTTTTGCATATATGCACAAGTGTTTAGGAATGACCATTTGGGATAAGATAAATTATCAGAGAAGCCACATTTTGTTTTATATATATATACACACACACATATATATATAAACCCATAAGGCCTGGGGATTTGAAATCAAGTCCTCATGCTATGGTAATTAGATAATTAGATAAATTATCAGCCACTTTTTTTTTGTTGTTTTCATGGGGCCTGGGGATTTGAACTCAAGTTCTCATTCTATGCACCAAGAACTGTATCCCTCATCTCTCTCCGGAGTCCTCAATTCTCTTTTTTTAAACTACAGAAATAATAAAAGGCTTAGAGTTATTGAGATACTAATTATATTGACTAATAAGTAACTCATATGAGACAGTGGAAAAAGGAATACTGGGGCGTAAGGGTATAAGTGAGGAGTAGGTATGGGGTATTCAACCCAAGTTATGTAGGTAAATGTTAAAAGGGAACCTATAATTTTGTATGGCAATTAATAGATAAAGTACATTATTATAAATAAGTAAAATGAAAAAGTAATACACATTAGTCCACTTTTTTTTTTAATAAGGAAAACACATGCATCAGAATAATTTAGAAGCATCCAGTGAAGAAACAGGAGAGGACAGAAATTCTTTCCATTTCAAGTATTTGCTCAGAATTTGCCTCGAAGCTAGCATAAGTCCTAGCCAGATGACAGGACAGTAAGCCTGTTAATGATGGGCTTTTCATTACCATAGGTATGCTTTTTCAGCTCCCCTCGATTTCTGCTCCCGGGTCACATGGTAAGTCAATAGTAGTTATAAACCTCTCAGCATTGTGATCAATACCCCTTGGCTGATGTAATCTAGACCTTTTCTGTGATTTACAACAAAGGACAGTTTGGGCAGCCTCTGTTTTATTACCTTCAATTCACCAACTGAAATATTTCACTGGCTTATGACTGAAGTTTTCCATTTTTGTGATAGATAGTGAATTAAGATAGTCCTGAAGAAAAAGGTCAGATTTATAAAGGAAGCCAGTAGTAGGTGTTGTTGCCTTTGAGGGGCAATGTCTGCATGCCTTTCTGTGTCGTGGCATTATCTAAAGTGCTAGACTGAGCCATGTCTGATAGCTCCCTGTGTCTAGTCATCTGGATGGAGAAGAATGTCCATGAAGGCTTCCTTAGCTTCCCAATGCATAATACCCATTTAAATCTAGGATTTAAGCTGCTTGGCCTGAATCAGAACTGGTATAGTCAGTATCAACCCACTTGGGCAAAATGAAAACACTAAGAATCTCTAGGCACCAATGCTGGACTCGGACACTATCATTGCACCCCATGCAAAATTCCTAGAATTTTATATATGTTGTTGTTTTTCAAGTTTCTTGTGGATTGTAAGTCTAACCAGGCAAAGGGGAACTAGCCACTGTTAGGGATCCTTCAGGGGTCCTGGTCGGGAAGGGGAGTGCCACCATATGGTTACTGCTTTGTCATGCTTCCTGATTGCACCTCCACTTTCTCATCTACTTATGCTCAAGGATGAGGTGGAATCACAGTGTGAGGTGAAACTTTGCATTTAAACACTTCAATGATTCATTCAGACCAACCACAGGCTACCTTTTCAAGGGCTTTCATTGTGTGACACTAAAGTTCAAAATAATATTGCAATTCCTCAGCCGCAGTGACATCTGGTGTTGTGCGCACTCACTCATTTTGAGTCCTCAATGTGAGTTAAGTAGGACTATTCTATTGGGCTGAAGAATCAGGTTTAGGGAGGGTAAATACACAGCTGAGGAGGAGTCAGAGCTTGGTCCCTTTGCACAAGAACCTACCATTTTGTGTGTTTAACTGTGATGTTTCTTGAAGACATTATGTAGACCCAGGAAAGCCAGGGTGTATTATTCACCAGGTGTACTTCTGTCTGTCTTTTCTGTTGAATTTCTTGGAGCAAGAGGGCAATTTTACAACCCCATTACCTAACAATACCTGACATACAAGCTGTTCGATAAATATTTGTTGAAAATAATGACAATGTCTTTGTGATCATACTACTCTTATTTTAAAAAAATAAATTGGGAAGATTTGCTATATTTTTACTATATATCTATATATATATCTTCCTTTTTTCCAAGGATAAAATTTGCCTTGTAGGTCAACGAGTAAAAATATAACTGATGTTTGCATCATGAGATGAAAATAAATTTCCACAATTAAATATTTAGAACATCAAACAAAGCTATGCACAATAAATCTTATTTCTCTCTTTCATTTTTATGTATGTATATATGGTGTGCATGTCTGTGTATGTTTTGCATGTGTGTGTACTTTGGTATGGACATGTGTGCATGTGGAGGCCTGGGGATGATGTTGGGATTATCCTCATCACTCTCCTTAGTTAGGGTTTCTATTGCTGTGATTAAAACACCATGACCAAAATTACCTTAGGGAGGAACTCACAGTTCTATATTACAGCCCATTATCAAAGGAAGTCAGGGTAGAATCTCAAGCAGGATAGAAACATAGAGGCAGGAACTGAAGCAAAAGCCATGAAGAAGTACTTCAGACTGGCTTGCTCATAGCTTCATCAGTTTGTTTTCTTATACTATTTAGGACCCGGGCCTAGGGATGGCATTATCCCCAGTAGTTTGGGACCATTCACATCAATTACTAAATAGAAAAATGTAACACAGGGTGTTGTAGTCAGGGCACGTTCTCAGTTGAGGTTTCTTCTGAAATAACTCTAGCTTGTGTCAAATTGACATGAAACTAACCAGGACACTCTACTGTATTACTTCTTGAAGCTAGGTTTTCATTACCCAAACCTTACTACAAATATGTGTCCCGGGATCCCCATCTCTGCCTGTAGAAGCTAGAATTAAAAGCTGGCTGCCATGCTCACCTGACATCTCCATGGCTTCTAGGGATCCAAACTCCAGTCCTTATGCTTGTGTGACAAGCAATTCAACCAATAAGCCATCTCCAGCCCATATTATTTTCTATGCTGGCTCTTTCTATGTCAACTTGATATTAGCTATAGTCAGTTTAAAAGGAGAGGCCTCAATTGAGAAAATGTCTCCCTCTCTACTTGCCTGTGGGCAAAGCTGAAGCTGAGGCATATTTTCTTGACTGATGAGTGATGCGGCAGTACCTAGCTTACTGGGAGCAGTACTAGCTTGGCTGGGATGGTGGTCTAGCATGTATATGAATGCAAGTGGAGAAAGTCATGAAGAGAAAGCCAGTAGGCAGGGCTCCTCATGGCTTCTGCTTCAATTCTTGCCTCCAGGTTCCTGACTTGCTTCATTTCCTGCCCTGACTCCCTTTGATGATGGACTATAATGTGGAACTGTGAACTACAGTAAACCCCTTCCTCCCCAAGTTGCTTTTGGTCATGATGTTTATCACAACAGCAGAATCTTTAACTGAGACCATCACTTTGCTCAGAAGGTCCCTACCCACCTGTCTTGTGTCTGTGTCCAGGAAATGTCACAAGAGATACATAGGTAAGAAGGTTTTCTAGGTGTTTTAAAGTGGCTGACAGGAAATGAAACCAGTGATTAAGTCCATAAGTTATACGTGTCAAGCAAGTACTAGGGATACAAAGATGACAGGATTATGTCTTCAAAAGACAGAGGAATAGAAAAACTTTGTGTGAGACTGCATATCCTGGCTGGAAGTCTGGCTGTTTACCGGCAAGAAAGAACGAGCTCCCACTGTGTTTTGTCAACATTTGTACAAACCTGAATTTCTTAAGAATTAAATACCCTTTAAGTACTGCAAAATTCTTAGATGGCTGAAGTCTCTTTTGAGTTCCTCCATCATTTCAAGGATATAGAGGGAACCTGAATGTGGTTTCTCTGGTAACTAAAGGTCCCAAAGGGTAGGCACATGTGTATATCAAAAGGGGGATATTGAAGGAGCAAATAGGCATCTCTTTCCAACTGCTACTGGGTATCCATCTTCTTGTCAACCGTGAGAGGAGCCCCACGTTAAAACAGAGCCAAGTACTCTAGCAGCAGAAGGACCACCAGAAAAATGCAGGGATTTAAAAACTCAGGACAAACCACTTTTAGCAAGACAGAGACTTCCATTCAGGCATGCAAATCTATGTAGTCATTGTCCATGCACTAAAGAGTCAGTATCTGGTCTATAGAGGAGTGCCACTGAGCCACGTGAAATCAATCTTGAGCTTCCTCTGTCATTATGTAAATGAGGCAAGTAATCAAGCATGACTAGCTATAACCAACTCACAGTAGACAAGATGCTACGTCACTTTATTTTAACTATATGATTTATCAGAACAATTATTAACATACAAAGTACCATTCAGCTCAACTGCAGGTATAGGCAGTGACAAGTATTTAATTCTTAGAAAAATGATTTACTCGCATAATCTGTTCAGACACATTACCCTAGGAAGGTTCATGAATACAAAACATGATTTTCACATTGCAGCTTTCTCGAACATGTATATACAGGTATGGGGTCTTCCACAGCTCTATCTGTTCTTGGTGTATTTGTTTTCTTGACCTCACAGAGACAGTTATTTCTTTCTACAGAGCAGATGGTCATTTTCTGCTGTCTGCCTCTAACAGTGCTCTGTGAATAAGTACTACTCTTCAGAATCATGAAGCAATAATATTTGAATTGAAATAAATCTGTACTACAGTTCCTTATGTGTTCTGATATGTTTTACCACTATCAAAGACCCTTTTTGTGGATTGCCATCGTTTTCCTGAAACAACAGCCAAATTCAACTATTGGGTTTCAGCAGAGCACACCCATGTCATAGCTTGCTCTATTAACCCTTGGCTTCAAGTCCTGATGATGTAATTGGGTGGGGTGTACCGGCAATCAGTACATTTCCTTATCACAATTTACAGCCATGTAGAAAAAAATCATACTGCTGTAGATCCACTCTCACATACCTCTTCCTAAACTTTCACAGTGCAGTATATTTTTGTGGCTTAACGAAAATTTTCTTACATCATTAAAAATAAACATTTCTATAAAAATATAATACTTTCAATGTTTACATGGACAAAATCAGCTAGAGTAACCTAAGCCACATGCACTATACAGTAGTAAGCACACAATTCCACAGAGCAAAACATGTCAAAAGTCCTGTCCAGAGAAACTATTCATTCAAGATTTTCAAGTGGCTCTTTGTCTGTTTCGAAAATATGCTTTTGTTTAGCCTAAAATATGTCCTAATGCAAAATGAGACTCCCCAAAAGTGTTGCCTCTAATTATTTTAGATGAGAAGCCTCCACCTGAGAAAGAGCAAATATTTCCAGTCCACTGACCCTTGCTTTGTTCTACACACAAGCTGTGACTGGAAAAGTGAACCTTTCTGTTTTATTGTCCTTTGGAAACATTCTGCCTTTAAAAAGATTTATCACCGCAAGTTACTTATTTTCAGAGTTGTCATTAAAAAAAGATAAAAATCATATGTCCACATTCATTAGATGAAATAATTAAATTTTTGTTTGCTGAAACAGGGTCTCCCATTTTAGCCCATGTTGGCCTGTCAATCATTATGTGGCCATGGTGGGTTTCAAACTTATGTCGGTCTGTCTGCCTCAGCTTCCCAAATGCTGGGATTATAGCTGTGAGTCACAATTCCTGGCTAAACAGCTGAGGCTTAAATCACAAATATTTTACTGTTACAAAGTTTTTGTTTTTGAAAAATCTTCCTTTTGTCATCTATGTACAATACATAAAATCCCTGATAATTTATTAAACACAGCTCATGTCATGCTATCTTGAAAATAAGTCCGTAGATATTCCTTGAACTAAAGGAATGTACATATAAAAGTTTAAAAGGGAATGTTTGCCTGATGGGTAGGTAACATCATAAATGGGAAAATGTTCATGACCACAACACAACAAGATATGTTAAAAACACTGGAATTCCAACAAGCAGCCTGCTGAGGCCACCACATCTGCCTTCACGAGGCTCTCTCTTCTGAGTTTTCTATGAGAAACCTTCAAAGTTCAAAATGTCACTTTGTCACCAACAATCTGATCTTTAAAAACTTCAACCCAGACCTCCAATGAGACCAGAGTGTTGTCGTAGCTGCAGGTTGCCATTGGTCCTCTGCGTGTGGGGACCATACTTCTGTTTTTGATGCATTGCCAGATGAGGAATTCCTCAGAACTCCAGGAATTTAAGTAGCCAATCAATGTCTCATAGTGGTGCAGTTTTGGTAAAAGCACAACAAAAGCACAAACAAGAACAATGGGTGACCTTTCAAAGGCCAGGCAGTGAGAACTGTTGGAGAAGGTATTGACCCTTGTTTGTTAGAGGTACTGTTCTTGGAAGGGGGTGAGTGGGCAGGCCTCTTATCTGTCATGTGTTCATCTCACCATCAACATTGTCTTGGGATGACAACAGAGAAGGATACGGAGCAACACATTTTACATTCACATAAGTAGTGTTCACATGGACATAGTGTTCTCCGATGAAAGTGGAGAAGATTGAGGATATCCTGGAGACCAATTCAGAAAAGGATGGGCGCATTTCAGCTTTGGGGTGCCAACATTTTAGCATCACTTCATACCTGTTTCAGAAAGAAATGCTGTCAGACACGAGGTGGCAAGTGCTTCTGTAAAAGTCATGAATTTCAGATGTAATGGAGGACCCCACCGAGAGTCTTACTTACAAGGGGTCTGGGCAGTATTCTGGTTGCAGGAGTCTTCTGCCTTGTAACAGGTAGATGGTGATATCAAATGTGTTCACATCAGGGTATGGAGGAGCCCCTCTAGTCATGAGTTCCCAGAGAAGCACACCAAAAGACCACTAATAAAACAAGATGGGGGAGAAGCCAGCTCAGAGCAGTGTAACCACAAAACTACAAAGGGACAATCAGTAGGTCTCCATAATTAGTCCTGGTTCCACATATTTAACACCACTGTTATTTAGACCAAAATTTCCCTAAAGACAACCAGTAAGTGCTACACATTTCATGGCCTGTTTAAACCAGAATGAGGTGAGGTATGCGAGTAATTAGGGTTTTCAGAAAGAATATGTGAAGTCTACATGATGATTAAGATTTACTCTGCCAGCACTGAAGTACAGTTCTTCAGTTCTTTCTTCTAGGGTCAAAGCACCAACACGTCCCTAATTTCTCCTTCAATAGTTTTGTCGTAACTTTAGATTTTTATAAATAAAGGTGACCTCTCAGAAATAAGAAAATTGGATTAAAAAATTTTGTTTATATATGCTGGTGTGTCTGCGTGAGTTTATGTGCACCATATGGGTGCAGATGCCCACAGAGGTCAGAGGGCATCAGATTTCCTGGAACAGTTATAGGAGGTTGTGAGCTGCCTGGTGTGGGTGTTGGGAGCAGAGCCTAGGTCCTCTGCAAGAAGAGTCAGTACTCTTAACAGCTGCTGAGCCATCTCCAGTTTGAGGGATCCAAGCCCTCTTTCGGCTTCTGTGAACACCGGGTACCCATGGGGTATGCAGGCAAAACACCAAAATATATAGAATTAAAGAGACAGGAAATGTAACTGTATCTAAGGACAAAGGGTTTCCTATGAAATCATGAGGATCAGAGCTCTTATCTTTAGTAGCACAAAAAGATGGGCAGGCATGGCAGTTTTGTGCAATCCCAGGGTCTGAGAGATGGAGACAGGGCATCCTTGGGGCAAGCTGGCTAGTTAGATTAGTTAAACAGAATGCTCTAGGCTCAGCAGGAGACTGCTTCAGTAAATACAATGGAGAGAAAATGAGGAAAACACAAAGGTCAACAACTGGCCTCTATAAATACACACACACACACACACACACACACACACACACACAGGAGAATACATATATAGATAGGTACACACATCAAACACACACACACATGAACAGAAAAGAGAAAATGTAACCATATCTAAATGTTAATTTTAAGAAGAAAGGTCTAAATCAGTGTAAGTAAAAAAATCTGTATTAGAAGCGGATCTAATCAAATCGTTAGGCAACACAGCTCTCTTTGAAAACTAATTTCAATAAACCTGAAAATTCTAAAGTGGCAGACTAAAGTGAATCAGTTATATCAGTATTTTATCAGGAGTCCAGAGAAAACCTGGAGGGTTAAGGGAATTGCTAAAAATCCCATTATATCTGAACTCTCAGCAGCATAAACATTTAAAGAGTTCTTGATCCTCAGGTCTTGCTATGTCTGTCTATTGAACTTAATGCATTTTCTTGATTTAAAATTCTCTCCTCAGAATAGCACAGGTCGTGCATATCACACACCCCAAGACAAGTATCAATGGCCACAAGGAGGTAAGTCAGCATGTGCAAGTCACTCCGTGAAGATGACTCAAAATATCAGTTCTTTCTAGGCAACACTTGCAGGCCATTCCTATACAAATGAGTCAATGGGCAGTCATGAGCCTGGTGTGTGTGTGTGTGTGTGTGTGTGTGTGTGTTAGAGAAAGAGAATCTATACCAGAAAGAAAGAATTTAAAATTGAATATAGCTCTGAATACTTAGCAATGAGAGCAATGCATGACTTTGAATTCTGAGACAAAAGGAAACTGCTGAGCTCCGAGGACAGCTTTCTAATTGTTGGAACTGCCGATGCAATCACACTAATAGCTCTTTCCCTTTGCCCAAGTACAAGAGTCACCCTTTCCATTTTCAAATAATTTGTTTATTTGTGTGTGTGTGCTTTATATGTATAAGTTTCTCTGGAGGCTGGAAGAGAGTGCTGGATTCTTTGGAGCTGGATTATAGGCAGTTGTGAGCTGTTCAGTGTGGATACTGCGAATTGAACTTGGTTCCTCTAGAAGAGTTGTAGGTGTTCTTGATAACTGATTGAGCCATCCCTCTGGTCACCACTCCTTTTTTTCTTAAAAAAAAGTATGCATGTGTGTGCAAGTGTACACACATCATGGCAAATTTGTCAACTGTCACATCAAAATCAAAGTTTTCATGCCAGTCTTATTCTTGAAAGTTATGGTGTCAGTGCATAAGTTCTAGAATTTGAGTTACAATTTAAGTCTACTGAACAAGTACCTATTGACCTTTGATCTTGTAGAAGTAGGTGACTGTTCAAGTTATTAGATCGGTCCCTGGCTGACTAAACAGTGCTGAGAGTATTGGGCAATATACAGATGACTGTAACATAAACCTATGATAAAAAAGAGATACAGAAGTTGTAAAAAGTTAAAGGGCACCCAGGAAAATTATGGGAAGAATGAGAGAAACTGGGTCCTGAAGAACAGACAAAATTTATCTCAGGGTATGTGACATCAGACTTCTGGATGAAGTGGTGCAGCAGCAAGAGTATACACATTAGGCTGAGGATGGTGGCAAACATCTACAATCCTCGATGTGGGAAGTTGGGGCAGAATAATACTGAATTTAAGGCTTAAATCTGAACTGCTAGAGACCCTGTTTCAAGTTCCTATCTCCTCCCAAAATGAGCAGATATTTGTTTTATTACATATCTATACTCAAAGTCACACTCTACATTAGTTACACTCTGTAAAGTAGACAGCAGGAGATATGGTTAAAACAGAATGGAGTGGAAAGGTTTTCAAATGTTGAAAATGGGTTAAGCTGAAACTGAGGAGACATGACTGATCTGTGTAACTGGAGACTGTGACCACAAAAATGCTTAAGGCAAAAGGAGAATCTAGGAGCTGGGGCTGGAGCTCAGCAGGTCGTCAGGCAGATGTGCATAAAGTCCTGGGTTCCATTCCCAGCATATATAAAACCAGGCATGGTAGAGCATACCTGTAATTCTAGCATTCGGGAAGTGGAAGCATGAGGAACAGAAGTTCAAGGTCGTCTTCAGCTCTATTGTGAGTTTAGGACCAGCCTGGGCTACACACAGGTGTGTGTGTGTGTGTGTGTGTGTGTGTATGTGTGTGTGTGTGTGTGTGATGCTCACAATTCTTCAAGTGGAAGATTCTGAATAAGAACAGGGAAGAGTGCTTCAGTATAAGAGGCATGGAAGCCCGTGGAGCTTTACTCCAAGTCAATGGCATAAGAATGTTTGTCATATAGTATAGCACATGTAGGTATCTCTTCCTCCCCAAATTATTGCTTTATTTAATCCTTAGAAAGGGTTAACAATGGCTATCAACTTGAAGTGTAAACAACTTTGTAGCTGTTTCAATGACAAGGAAGGCAGAGTTGTAAGAGGCCATCAGATCCAGGATCTGTAATGGAGAGGGAGTAGAATGGAGGAGAGTTCTTGAGCAATGCAGACCTTGAGCAATGACGTCAGAAGGGAGTCATAAGACTCATGGGGCAGAAGTTAGAGGGACCTAGCTTCCAGAAAAGCACTGTACTAGACGACAACAGAGACATTTGTCTGATGACACACCTGTGTCCAGAATACATAAATGACTCAAACAACTCAAAACGAAAGGGAGTAAGAACTGAATAGAAATTTCATCAAAAAAAGATACAAAGATGACACTGAGCACATAAATATGCTCAATGTTAATAGTCATTAGAAAAATTCAGGTAAAAAAGAAAACACAACTTTATTAGATTGATTTAACCTCCCCAAATCTGACAATGCCAAGTGCACATAAGGATGCTGAATGTCTGGAACTCATGTGTGTCATCAGTATGTGTGTGTGTGTGTGGGGGGGGAAATGAAGTAATGCAGCCACTCTGTAAAACATTTGGCACTTTCTTATAAATTTGAACAGGCTGGAGTGTTACTCCTAAATATCTAAAACCAAATAAAAATGTGTTTACACAAAACTTTTAAGCAAATTTATTGGCAATTATAATTATGTGTCGGTAGCTGCCTAAAAATAGAATCCTTTAGATGGTGACTCAGGAAATTAAAGTTTGTAAATCTATACAATGACACACTAATCAGAAGGAAAAACTATTTTCTATAGAATCTGGTACTTAAAAAAACCCAGAACTGCTAGGTGGTCCATCAATTCCCACTTCTGGATATATATCTAACACAGCTAAAAAGATTAAACAACAGTTAGCTTATTGCAAGTCCATTTCAGTGTGACTCACAACAGTCTACAGTAGTAGACTCACAAATGTCCACTAACAGATGATTCTATTATATACACAATAGAATCTTACTGAGTTTGAGAAAAGAAGGTCTTTATCATATGCTACTGCATGGCTAAACCTTGAGAACATCATGCTAAGTGAAACAAGCCAGTCATAAAAGAACAAATGTTTTATAACTTCATTTCTATGAGGCATTTAATATAGTTATTAAGGACAAAAGTGGAAGGGTAGCCAGGAGCTGGAGGGAAATGAAAAGGAAAGTTTTTGCTCAACTGGCATCATTTCAGTTTTGCTAGAAGAAAAAAGTTCTAGAGATCTGTCATATCAAAGCTGTCACAGTTAACATTACTGTAGTGAGTGCTTAAATATGGATAAAATGATAAATTTCATGTGTTTTCAACTCAGTTAAAAAAAAAAAAGCCTGAAGACTGATCTGATCCATCAAAACTACCAGTAGAAAAATATGTATGTTCTCAATGCATTGTTCTGTGTGAAGCTGGCAGACTCATAAGGATACTGATTATGATTCTGTTTCTATGACACTCCAGGAAAATATTATAGAGACAAGCTAGTGATCTCCAGTTCCTGGGAGAGGCTGAATATAAAGTGGCGCAAGGACATTTCTCTTGGTGACAAAACTGTTCTCTACCCAGACTGTGGTGGCAGTGGTGGTACAATTGTCTCTATTTGTCAAAACCTGACCTAAGACGGGCCACTGAAAAGGATGTGCAGCAGGTACTTGCAAAATGGTGATGTCATTGATAGAAATTGAGCTGAGGATTTGCTAGATGAGGATGGAGGAAAGAATTTGATGGCCTCCAGGTACTATCAAGGGTGATTGCTGACAGAATGATCTCAACTATGAAAGCATTTGATTCCCAAAAAGATTGTGAGGGATAGCTACACTCAGGAGGAGAGTGAAGAAAGATAGGTAGCAAAGAATAAAGACAAGAGAAATAAAGACACTACAACTGGGAAGCAGGAGGAAAACCAGATGTTGCGGCGCCTAGAAATGAAAAGAAGTGGGTATTTCAAGGAAGGGGTGGGTGATCCTGGTTGATGTCTTCTGAGAGATGATGCAGGATGAGGGCTGAGAAAAGCCAGCTGGACTGAACTCGTGAGAATGCAGACTTCAGTGAAGTGTGTTGTGCTAAGTGAGAGCCACTGAACGAACGGTGCTGGCCGGGCATGAGCAATTTTATGGGAAGTGGCTCCAATCTGATTTGAATGCACCTAAGAGTATTTAGTGAGGCCAAGTTCTATTCAGGCATTGGCTAAAACAGAACCTATGGATACACAGGCAAGTTTTTGTTCTGTAGGACTCAGTGGATGCTCAATTTACAGCATGCTTTTAGAATTGTTCCATGTCAACATTCAAAAGAGTATGCTGCCTTAGAAGTGAAACTCTACCCAAATTATTTGATGCACTTAGCAATTGTTTGTCAAAGCAGCACCGTGTGTGGCTTACATGTCACTGTGTCACAGGGAGAGGGGGAAGAATCAGCACTGACACTCCGCAGTTTGTTTTAAAAGTTTTAGCTTTTGTGGTCCTTCGGATAGCTAGGCCTTTCGTGGTGATGTCTACTTTACAGATTACAGAATTCCCTCATTATCGGTATATAGTCAATGATGCTGGAAAAATTCAGCTAGGTTATAGATACCATGCCATCTAACTTTAACTTACTTGGAACACTCAAGAAAGTTCCCTCATGTCCATTTGTAATCAGTCCCCATCCCCATTCTTAGGCATAGGCAACCACAGATCTGCTCTGTTTATATTTCTACCTCTCATTAGAAACTTTTTACAATGGACTAACTGAACATTTTATCTTTTGAGTCTGCATTTTTTCACTGGACATAATTTTGGGAGTTTTATCTGCATGGAGCATATGTCAGTTATTCTTGTATACTGCCAAATGGTCTTGCATTATATAGGCATATCATTCTGTTTGTGTTGGGGGCATGTGGGTAAGTGTGTATGTATGTTTGTAGGTAGGTAGGTACATGTGTATATGTGTGGAGGACAGAGGTCAAGGTCTATGTTGAGTCTCTTCCTTAACTGCTCTATACCTTATTTTTAATATATAGGTATTTTGCCTGTATGTATGCATATTATGTGCATGCCTAGTGCCCAGAGAGTCCAGAAGAAGATCTTGGATCCCCTGCAACAAGATTTACGGAAGGTTGTTAGGTGCTACAATGGATGTTGGGAGGGCCGCAAATTTTCTTAACTGGCAAAGCCATCTCTCTGAGCCCCATTACCTTTTTTAAGACAGGGATTTTTCACTGAACCTGGAGCACACCAATGTGAGTAGACTAGATTGACAGCAAAGCCTCAGGTATCTTCCCTGTCTCTGCTGCCTCAAGGCTGGAATTGCAGGTTCCTGTGTACTGCCTTGCCCAGCTTTTATGTGGGTACTAGGGACTACATAGATTCTCAAGTCTGCACAGCAAGCACTCTCTGTCTGAGGCATCTCCCCAGCACAAGATATTTCTCTCATCCATTCTCCATGTGATGCATATTAGGAATGTTCCTGATTTGGAGCTATTATAAATAATACCACTGCAATCATTCACGTAAGAATCTCTGTGTGGGCATGCTTTTTCTTCACATGCTTATTAGCTAGTGAGTCACACATGTATTTGATATAATACCCATTCAGACATTGTGTCTGAAACTCGGTTGTTTCACTTTGCCTCCTAGCTACTGACTTGTTAACACTGGCTCTCTCTGATGAAGGTATATCAGTGGTCAGGTCTGAGTAAACAGCATGTTCTCTGAAGATCAGGAGGCTCTCACCTTGTGCATTCACCAGACACCTTTGTTCCAGCCTCCCTCTCTAGCCCTCATCTTGCAATCTATCAGTGTCAAAATCTCAAGCATTAAGCTCTACCATGCATTATCACATTTTCCTCTTTTACGAATCTCATGTACCCAGAAGTCTCTTTATACTGCCATCACTTGAGACATAGCTATTGATAACAAACTGCTAGTCATCTCACTTTATGCTTCTTGCACCTCCTTACAGGATCAGAAACTAAATGACCTGTACTTCTTTGACTCATTCATAGAGTCCACCCCCTCCTTTAGTTGACAAGGGAGTGGGCTGATTTCTCACTAATACCTTCAATCCCTATCCTCTGCCATCTTTCAGCAGCTACCAACTTTCTCCTTTGAAGGCCACACCCTGCAGGAACATTTCCTACATGTCTTGTGTATTGACAGCACAGATTTATAAATGTATCCTCAAGGGTAAAACATCACATGTTTTTCTACTTACACATCACATTTGTCCTGACTTGCTAGATGTGACTAGAACAGTACACTCTGGGTTTCATGCAGTACTCAAGGTCTGAGCATGCTCTAGAATCTCAAATCACTCAGGTCCTAAGTGGTCAAAGCCAAGGCTGTTTTGATCCACTAAGAAGGAGTGGACTTGCTCCCTCACCCCTACATGTCTTTTGACCTTTGCTCTTCCTCTGGCTTCCAAGGTAGTCTCTCCTTCTGGGTCTCCAGTTCTCTACCTCCCTCCTCACTTTCGTGTGTCCATTCTTTCAAATAATTTTTTCTGGATTCTCATAAATTACATTACTAGCTTAGATTTCTGTGTGTGATTGTGTATGGAGATGGTGCCTTTGAGAGGTTGCAAGGCCTAGGCATATAGCTCAGTAGTGTTTTGCTCTACAAATATTTTTGAATAAACAAGATAATTTATGAATATAGTTTGAAACCTACAGGACAGTTAACTCCAGTTTCACACATGAAGACACCATGAAATTAGTGGTGTTGGGTTTTGTTTTGTTTTGTTTTGACAGGGTTTCTCTGTGTAACAATTCTGGCTGTCCTGGAACTCACTTTGTAGACTAGGATGACCTTGAATTCATAGAGATCTCCAGATCTGCTTCTGGAGTTCTGGGATTAAAGGCTTGGGCCACCAATGCCTGGTGAATTTTTAAAAAACATATTATTGTACAAATATGGGAATGAAAGTAAAGGAAGAGAAATTTAGGGATGATGAATACATTACCACATCTGATTTGGTGGTAAACTTCTGTGTTTGCAGGCTCTCCAGAGCCATCCACTTCACTGGCAATTTTGCACCTGTTTTGTTGTGGACACTATAGTATTCTTTATCATACATGTCTCTGGCAAGACCAAAATCAGCAACTTTGACAGTGAATTTTTCATCCAACCTACAGGAGAAAAAAATCATTACTGACTGAAGGCAAATAATTTACAATAGTGCTGAATGTCTATAGATTTAAAAAGGTGGCTTCAGTGTTAGAGATCTATAATTTCCTCTGGCCTATTGACTAATGCTAAATTACAGTGAATTCCTGAATAAAAATGCTTGACATTTACAATACAAATTCCACTGGCTGAAGAGAGACATTATGGATGACATGGCATTTTGCTATAATGTAGGTCTGGAGCAAATGGAAAGCTGCCTTCCACCTAGTTTTCTGTGGTTGCAAAATAAATAGGGCATTCGGCTACCCACCACAGTTGCCCACATCACCATCCTTCACTGGTGATGTTACCAACAATATTCTTAGAATGAACAGGTCATGGTACTGCTACTTTGTCTTTTTATGTCCTCAAATATGCCAGTCAGCACATGAAACTCCTCTGTACCATTGGTGAGAATATAAAGCACCTAAAAAAGCTGTCATGCCTTTTTGTTGTTGCTGTTTTGTTTTTTCCTAAAAACTTCCTTTTCTGCTAACTAGGGCTAGGTATCCTGTGTTTAATGTAGTTATGATGTTACCCTGACCAAAGTTTAGGTAGAAAATTAATAGCATAGCTCCTCCATTCACACATACCATGAACCATGAATCAGTGTTCTGCAAAGCAGAGCCCAGATTCAATTATAAACTGTTGACTGTTGTTACACAGCCAAGGAGCCAGACACAAATAAAAGTTCTTTGTATATTCATTCCCAAATACCATTTTTGGTAACGCTTCTGCAGGCTGACTTCAAATCTGCGGTTGGGAGTTGCACCGCATTGGTATTTCTGCTACCAGCTTTTCTTTTTCACCGTCAAAGGACGAAGATCAAATTCTCTCTCCCAATCACTAATACAGTGTGAAACCACAACACTGGAGACTGCTGGTGGGAAGGGCCATGGAGAGCTACAGTACAGAGCAGCTGCTTAGGGTCCCCTGTGGAGCAACCTTTTAAATGCTTTGTTTGAGAAAACTAAAAGCTCTATCAGGGGCTTGCACATGTACTCAAAATAGTCAAGGATACACAGGCTTTTTGCTTCTAGGAGAAAACACCTTCACTAGCATTGAAGAGAAAGAAACAAACACTTAATTTGTACTTTGCACATGGAGATGTTTTTATACTTACATGCAGTTTCTTGCAGCTAAGTCTCTGTGGACAAACTTTTTGCTGGCAAGATATTTCATGCCTTTGGCTACTTGAAGACCAAATCCTATAAGATCTTTTACAGTTGGGTTCTGCAATCACAGAGAATTAAAAAAGCATAAACTAAGCACTTGATGTTCTAACAGTGACCTTAGAATACTGCAATATTTATATGACTTATCTTGTCTCAAATAATAACTCATGCCCCGTGGAGAACCACAATTATTTGTTAAGTACTGTATACAAAGCACTAGGCTAGTTTTTTTTTTTTTTAAAAGATTTTAGTTTCTTCATACACACTTTCATTTGGAGGTTTTACATGTTTTATTTTCCAAATGTGGAAATGTAGATGTTTTAAATGTAGGTTTTATTATTCAATGTGTATGATGAGAAAAATTGATCAGGAGACAGTTTTTGTTGAAAAGACAGTTTGCTTCCCACAGATTCCAAAAGAATATGGCACATCACACACGCAGGGCTGTGTAGGGAAGCATCACAGACAGTTCCTTTACTGTCCACACCTTCCCAGGTGGAACAAGGGCAGCCTTTCAGACAGTGCCAGCAGGCTTGGGGTACAGGGCTATTCCACTAGTGTCAATCTCCCGCTAGGGAGATTAGGCTAGGTGGATAGTAGTTTAGAGTGTTAGAGCCTGGCTGAGGGATAGGTTGGTTTACATATGAAAGGCCCACTCTAGAGGTAGAGTGTGGACTACTTCAAGGAATTAGCCCTGAAGGGAGCAATCCTACTCAGTTAACAAGGCAAGAATCAGAATTTAGGTAAAGGTAGAAGGCTCAGAGAAATAAATTAAATTACTCCCAAGGGTAAGTGATGCATTAGGATATTCACTGAGGACTGTTGAAAATAACACACCAGCTAGCTCATCACTGACAGGATCAACACAGAGAAAAGGGTGTTCTGTTCTCTACAAGTGACACCCCAAAACTGAATGCACAGAGGAAAGGCTCTGTAGGATTGAAATCTGAAGTTAGTGGTCTCACTGCGGCTATAGACCTGAGAAGGACCTTGTTATCCAGCAGCCACTATGGACCCCATGAGCAGAAGATTCCAGTGAGAACCCAAACTGAAGTGCTGCAGTCCCTGCTAATACACATAGCCTTTGGACAGGCCACATCTTGCAGCTTAGACTTCCCCTAAAGACATGTATGAGGTACAAATAGCCACTCTCTGGCTTTTGAGAGGCCAGCTCCTAGTCTGTACTGGGCAGTAGGACATCTCTCCCACATTTTAATTCTGGGAGAACAGCACTGCACATATAAGCTGACTAACAGACTCATCAGAGAGGAGAAGAGTTGAAGAGAGGCCTCTGTAATGTCAGTCCACACTTCTTGCAAAGACATCACACTCTGAGAGTATGTTAGTCTTTTGGCTGAATGGAAAGTATTTCTTTACAGTCCTGGAGCTTATTCAACTTAATGTTTATAGACTCATTTTTAATGATGAGCAAAGCTACTTGGTTGACTCCCACAGGGACCTGGGCAGCAGAAGCTAAGCCTGCTATGAATTCAGTTTAGTTCTAGAAGCTTCTCAGTTCACCCTCCTCACCCCTGGCCTGGCCAAAGCTTGCTTGCTCAACATTATGTCCTGGTTAAAGGGTCATAAAGAAAAGTCACACCCACAAGGGCCACGGCCCTCTTTGGTAACCTTGAGCTCATTTATTCAGCTAACAGTTATTAAGAGCCTGTGTGCTGAGCACTGGAGCCACAGGGGTGAAAAACATACACAAAACTCTTACCCCTTGAGCTTATATGGAAACACACATATATATGATGACTATTTGTTTAGTACAACATTATTTGGTATAATATAAAGAATAATACACATATACTTTAAACAAAATTGGATAAAACATATCACAATATATTTTTAGCTCAAATTTTTTGAAATATTATTTCAATATGATATCAATATAAGGATTATTAGTGAGATATTTCCCCTTCTAAGATAGCATCTAGCTATGTAGCTTAGGCTGGATTGACAAGTAGTTTTTTTTTTTTAAACTTTATGTATGTATGTATGTATGTATGTATGTATGTATGTATGTATGTATTTTATTTATTTGTCTTGGTGTTTGCCTGGAACTGGGAACTGGAACTACAGACAGTTATGAGCCGCCATGTGGGTGCTGGGAATTGAACCCTGGTCCTTTGGAAGAGCAGTCAGTGCTCTTAACCGCTGAGCCATCTCTTCAGCCCCCACAAGTAGCTTTTTATAAGATTCAAATGCTTGTGTTGGAGCTGGGATGACAGCTGAGTAGGTAAAGTGCTTACTTTACCAGCATGAGAACCTGAGTTCAGATCCCTACCACCCACGTAAAAGCCAGGTATCAAGGTGTGCCTGTAACTCCAGAGCAGGGGGCAAACACACGCAGGTCCTAGGGGCTCACTGTCCAACTAATTTAGATGAAGTAGCGAACTCCAGATTCAGTGAGATACCTTGTCTCAAAAACTAAGGTACAGGAAAGATGGAGGGAGGCAGCCAATATCAGCCTTTGGCCTGCACGAGCGCCCCTACAGTTGTATGTGCACACACCCAAATATACCAAACAAACAAAGAAACAAGTGAACAAACACACAGGCTGGCTAAGTGGTTAAGAGCATTTGCTGCTCTCACAGAGGACCTGGATTTGTTTCTCAGCACACACATGGTGGCTCATAACTGTATGTAGCTATAGTTTTAGGAGATATGATGTCCTCTTAGGGTACTAGGTATCAGGCATATATGTCACTCACACGCATAAAATAAAATCTTAAAAAAATGGCAAGCCACATGTGGTGTCAGATGGCCTGTAATTTCAGTATGCGAGAGGCTGAGGGACTATAGAGAATTTGAGACTAGCCTGGGTTATAGAGTAAGTACCAGGTCAGGCAGAAGTACAGCAAGACCCTGTTTTACCGGTCCATACGGAAAGAACATGTTTAAGGATTGGCTGGCTTACAGCTGATTTGTGAGTCCATAAGCTTAAACAGAATACTTACATGAGTCTCATTCCGAATGAAATTTCGAAGATCTCCATGTTTCATATATGGCAGAACCACCAGTGGGGAGCCTTCACTCCGAAGGCAGATCCCCAAGAGCGAGAGAACGTTGGGATGACTGAAATCTTTCATGATGATTCCCTCAGTCAAAAACTGGGATACTTCTCCTAAATCTGTGATCCCTGAGAAATTCAATATTGAGACATTAACTTCATTAGAAGACAATGAATCCTTTATCAAATTTAGATAGCAAGGGAATGTAAAAATCAGCACGAGACATCTTGTCCAGATGCTTCAACCTTAGCATGTTCTTTCTACAACTAATTTGAGAGAATGGTGTCCAGGGTAGAAAGTCTCCCCAACACACACTTTTCTTTTTCCTTATATATTGTGAGGGTTGCATCTGAGAATCCTACAACTAAGAGCTGATTAACAACAGAACAGCATAATGTCTTCTCTTAAACATTTGATTATTACGTGTGTGTATGTGTGTGTGTGTGTGTGTGTGTGTGTGTGTGAGAGAGAGAGAGAGAGAGAGAGAGAATAGTGCCCTCAGACACCAGAAGAGGGTATTGGCTTTTCTAGGAGGTGGAGCCACCCATGGTGGGTGCTGGGAACAAAACCTGAGCCCTCTGGAAAAACAGGTAGCTCTCTTAAGTGCTAACCTATCTCTCTAGCCCTGCACAAGAACTTTTAAAATGAGCTTTATAGACATGAGAGGCTTCAGAAACAGAGATCCAAGTATTGAGTGGAATTATTTCTTTTATGCTTGAATTTGATGGAAAGTGGACACTTGTGGAAAGCATGACTGGACTGGAAGCCTATGACCTAATGGGTGGTAAGGGAAGGCAGCCAAGCTTGTCTGTGTGGCTATTCCCGCTCTCTGGGTTAGGTTACCCTCTGCCTTTCTCCCGAGTATAAGAACCAGTTCTAGAACAAGGGTCTCATGAGTGGCCATCAGACAATATAGGTTAGGGAATTTTGTGACCACCCTGTTCAAAACCAGAAGGAAGGGGAGGCTGAGAGTAATATTTCAAGGTATTATGTCTGGCTTTTGGGGAGAAGGATTTTAGTTTCTATGCTGCTGTGGTATAGAGGAGTTCTAAATTTTAAGGCCTACTTTGAGGAGACTTGGGGTCAAGTGGCAGGGGAAGGGGAGAGGCCATTAAATGTCCCTTAGTTCAGAAACTCAGCAGACCAAAGCCTCATATTGTAGGATATTATTGCTTGAGCCTCAACAGTATCACACTGCCCAGTACCACCAAGTCACCACGGACAGCCTCTTTCGTAAAATACAGTCCAGAAAACAACTGGTCTCATGTAGGAGCATAGAATCTAGGAGCATATAAAACACAAAAACAAAAAAACCCAAAACCCCAAGCCACTACTCCATCTGGAGAGCATCCAGGGCACAGGCTGTCAAGTGCTCCTGTCATCCTTTCTATAGTCTTTGGCTTCATGGGCCTAGTAGTATCTGTTGCAAAGACTTAACTCTGCTATTGAACCATGAAAGTACTTACAGACAGTAAACGCAATAAACTTTAGCTATGAAAGCAGCCAATGAGCCATAGTTCAATGATTACTGATCTAGGGAGAATTTGAGGATCAATCACCACATGGCACAGAAGCAGCTTGTCCCCATCCCCTTTCTGTCCTGAGGACTGAATTGAGCACTGTGTATGTAAGGACTCCATCACGGAGCTATACACTTTCCCAACTAAGCGGGCTATATGTTTGTGTGCATGTAGCATATCCATGTGTGCACGTGCGCACGTGCTGTGTTTGTGTGTGTGTGTGTGTGTGTGTGTGTGTGTGTGTGTGTGTGTGTGAGAGAGAGAGAGAGAGAGAGAGAGAGAGAGAGAGAGAGAGAGAGCGACCAAGTGGTTGCAGGGAATCAAACTTAGGACCTCTAGAAGAACAGTCAGTGTTCTTAACCTCTGAGCCATCTCTCCAGCTGTGTGTGTGTGTGTGTGTGTGTGTGTGCCAGCCAAGAATGACATCCACTGTCCTGCTGTACTTCTCTTTGCACCATCCCTTTGAGACAGGATTCCTCACTGAATCTGGAGCTAGGCTGGTGGCCATCAAGCCCCAGCGATCCTCCTGTCTCTGTTCCTTGGCAGTACTGAGGTTACATGCACATGTGGCCAAACTAGGCTCTTCTTCCTCCTCCTCCTCCTCTTTCCAGAGATCCCTGCCTCTGCCTCCCAGAGTGCTGGAATTAGAGGGTACCACCACGACACCACCACCCCACTCCAGTGAGTGCTGGGATCCAGACAGAGAACCTTCTGGGTATGCAGCACTTGCTGATACTCACTGAGCCATTTCCTCAGCCTCTAAATAGTTGGTTTTCAGCATAGTACTTTCTAGTAAGTTCTAGAAAGACCTCCTGAGGGAATGATAGCTCACAAATGAAGAGTTAGCAGCAGTAATATAAATCTCACTAGTATCTCTCTGGTGTTCCTGACAATGCTGGCAGCCTTTTAGAAACATAATGCATTCTAAGACCTGGAAAAGGTGATGGATGTCGATGTAGACTGGTAACAGCCATCACAAAAATGACAGAAACATTTCTAGGGGTTAGGATTGTTCTGAGTAAAAATGGCAGTACTGCTTTCCTTTGAAAGCAATTTATTGATGAGGATACTTAATCTACCACAGTTTGTGACTAGATTCCATGTAGATTCCATGTTTGCTTTTTTGTGATCAGATATTCAATGAAATTAACCATACAGAATGATGTTCACTATGGAGACAAGATCTATATTTAAGAGATGAAACAATTCTGTTGTTAGAGTACCTTGCAGGGAAATCTATCATTTATACAGTTAAAGCTTATTAATTTTAATGCAAATCTGTAATATAGTTGGCTAACAGTTTTCAGGCTGCTTCCAATTCTAAAGTAGAAAATAACAAAGTAGGAAAGCAAGCATGTGAGATCTATTGGAAAGGGTGTAGCCAGGAATCCCCTCACATGTAGAGCACTCTGGTTGTATAACAGCAACTTTTGGCTGTAATTATATCTCTGCATCATAAAGACTAAGTTTATGTTCAGAAACATGTGTTGGTTTTCAAAGACAGTGTGCACTTAATCTTAGTTCCTTTCTCAGTAACTGCTAAAATTTAAAGAAATACTGCACCATTAAAAGGAGGCAAGATGCATTTCCTTAGGAAATTTATTTCAGTGGAACATATCATTTCTTAAATATGTGGATAAATGAGATATTACCATACTTACAATTTTCCAATTTTCTGCCAGTACATTTCTCTCCAGTTTGTATTATCTCAATTTTTAATCTTTTTTTAAAAATGAAAGTTGTGGTTAAAAAATAATTATGGTAGTGTCTGTGGGCAAAATGAGTCATTACTATGGTATGTGCCAACATGCTTCCAATACTTTCCATAAATGTCATTTGCAAAACAAATATTATAAGCCTAACGTGGCTTAATGATATCCGCTCATCTAAGAGACCCACTGTTCCTACTCCCCAACTTATTACAACTCCATGGGCTAATTTCAGAGGGACCATCTCAATAAGTGTTTAGACTAAACAAATTTCCAGGATTAATTTCACAATTTCAGCAGCAGATGATTTTTTTCCACAAGGGAGTGTAAATCAGGACTTCATTATATGCTGTCAATTGGCAAACCACAAATGTCTCCTTCACTATTAAATGTAACTTACTATTCAAGGATTTCACAGCACAGTGAATTTTCTTCCCATCATTGTCCAATAAAGTTCCATGATAAACACAGCCAAAATGCCCTTTTGAAAAAGAGAACTTGATTAGAATTTTATGATAATAGATTATGTGATAATTATTTGTTAAGACCTTTACCTCCTTCATCTGTAAGACAAAAAAGGTACATTGCTTATGACACTTTTATTAACAATACCACTCTGTATGGTATATGTGTTTGGATATAAACATAGATGGAATACATTTCTCTCCATGGTATAAGCACTATGATTATTTAATATTTGATGATAATTGTAGGTAATATGGTTTCTTTTAAAGGTTAGTACACTAAAACATGGAATCATTGTGGCATCACTGAACACAATAATAGCTTGTGCATAAAAGAGATTTGTTATTTTTAAGGATCAAATACTATTTAAAAAGCATATAAATAATTATATTCACTTATAAAAAACACCCTATATTCTAGTAAGTGACTATAAATAAGGGTATTATACTAAAGATTTCCCCTGTTAGTCACTGGTTAATGTGTAAGCCAGGTTGGCAAGAATCAAAAGTCAGTTGCCTAAATGGAGCAGATTCACTCTGACTCATTTTATGCATTTCCCTCTGACTTTACCCACTCACTTCCTGAATAGTAACCTTTCAACAGTGGCAGTAATTTTTCCCAAAGGTGTCAAATGTCTGATAGCTGTGTAAGTCATTCAATTAATTCATGGAGTCATACAAGCTGTCCTGAGTGCTTAGTATATGAGTATCAGACATGGGGCTACCCTCTTGTGACACCAAGATTAATACAATAAAAACCCATGCTCATGAGTGCTCACAATTTCCCATGAAAAAACATATAAATAAATAGTAGTTAATATTGATAGCTTCTTAAGGACAATGACTTCAGAGAATTAATGACCATGTTAACAACTTTCATGATAAAAAATGTGAGAATATAATTTGCAAGGCTATATACTCCAACACAGGCACACTTACTTGATTTACAGGCTAGTAATATAAGACAGACACACATTTGTGCACAAAGCCACTTTTCAGGAAGAAGCAACTCACTCACACTCCAGCTCTGAAGTGTGACACAGGATGTTAAAAAGTTCATGCATATCCAGTTGCATGGCAGTTTCTTCTGCATTGGACTGATAGATGCTTATACAAGTCCTTCAAAATCATTTAGAATAAAAGCCACCAAAAGTCATTCAGTACTAAGTGTAAAACATTTTTGAGTAGAGTTTATGCCATTGCTTCTGGTTGGTTTCTTTTTCCTGACAAATATTTCCCCCAACAGTGTTTATGTGTGCAGTTATTGATGCTCTGGCTGGCTTATTTCAAATACTCATTCTTTGTGTGAAGAAATTGGAGTGCATTATGGAGATAATATATGTTGCCTCAGATCAGGGGAGGACTATAAATTCCCTGTCTTCTGATCCCATCCAGAAGTTCACAGGCCACTATACACTGGGAGTTTGTAAGCTTTCTTACAGCTCTCATCGAAAAGATTGAAAGGATAAGTGTGTGACAAAACTGGCATGATTTTTATGAGGAAGTGGCACTTTGCAAGCTTGTGCAGTCAGTGTGAGAAACGAGATATTTTCTCCTGTGTTAGGGATGTTATCCAGTGGCTTCCACACAGGGCAGTCTCCAAGGATATGCTTTTCAGGTCTACATTTCTGCAGCACAAAACTCAAACACCTCATTATCAGTGCTTTGTCAGAGGTCCTTGGCATTGTCTAAGTTCCTAATCTGTAAAACAGGAGATAAAAGACTTACTGGAAAATTGTATTTAACAGAGAGCTGAGTGGAAACACTTACCTCTTCCTATGACTTCATTGAAATGCACAATCAGGCTACTAGGCCCAATCACTACATGCTGAACTGCTTGGACCAGCTCTGGATTTAGAGCGCTGAGGTCAATGTGGACAGTATTTTGTAGTAATGGGCTGGATATATCAGAGTCTCCACTAGTTAGGATGGGGGACAGATCTGTCAGAGGGTACTGCACTTGTCTGCATGCTCCGTTTTGTGAGGAGTTGGGAAACTGGTCTGCAAGACAAAGCACATACACAGAGCAGTGAAACCTCCCTCACTGCTGCAAGCCTCAGGGGTCACAAAGTCAATTATAACAAAAGCAAAATGTGGATTTTTGACATCAAAGAAATTATTACATTCAGTGAGACTGGGAACACCCTTTACAAAGAAGTAGTTTAAGAAAAACATTAATGAGTTGGAGAAAAGGTACATATACCTAGATGTTTATATAGAAAAACATTTTATAATGTGGTTAGAAATGTTCTTTTAAGTAGGCAATGTTAACTGTGAATGCTTGCTTGTTCAATTGGTTTCCAGGGCATTTCTCTTTTGATTAATAACAAAAAGAAATGCTTAAAATTTATTTAAAAATCTATTTCACCTTTAAGAATCAGATGCAGTATGGATAGGTGATGAGCAAATTTTCCTTATGGGTAACCAGACTCCCCCCGACCCCCCGACCTTACTCCAGTATTTGGCCCCACATCCAGCAGTAAATGGGTAGCGCATATTGGACTACGTTACTAATTAAAAAAAAGAGAGGATATGAAATGTGGAGGGTAGGGAGTCAGAAGAAATAAGGGTGAAAATTTTGTTCTCAAAGAACAAAAAAATATTTTATTAAAAAGAAAAAGAACCAGAAACAGCAAAAGTGATTAAGCAATTGCCCAGTCCTACAGAAAGAAAAGAAAAAAGACACCTTTTGAAATAGTCACTTATATGGAAATGATTAGTATTACGGAAACTTTACTTATTATGAATTTCTGGGCAAGTAAGTAAATATGTGTAGCAAAATACATACAATCAGTACAAGTTAAATATCCCTTTCCAAAATACTTGGGAGCAGAAATTGTTCAGATTTTGAATTTTCTTAGATTTTGAAATACTGGCATGGACTTTAGTGGTTGATCATCTCTGATCAATCTGAAATTTGAAATGGAAAATATAAAACTTTTAAACTGATACTTCAGAGTATCACAAATCTTAGGGCTGGGGGATGGCTCAGTAAGGAGAATCCCTTTCTGTATAAGCAGAAGGAGCTGAGTTCAAATATCCTAGCTCCCAAAAAACATTGGGGAGCCAAGGCAGATGGATCCCAAGAGCTTCCAGCCAGCCTAGCAAAAAAGGGTGAACATTAGGTTCTGTGACAGACCCTGTCCTAAGAGGTAACAAGGCCAAGAGTGAGAGAGAAGACACATGACAGCTTGCTCTGGCCTTCACATGTAGGCACATGGACATGCAACACACACACACACACACACACACACACACAGAGCATCATAAATTATTTTTGATTTAAAAAATTTGGATTATGGTTGTTCAACATGCATCTACAATTATATGTTGATAGAATGCTACATTCTCAGAACCGAGAGCCTTGCATAGTATCGGTAAGTTCTCCACCTTGTGGTAGTCACAGAGTGTTATGACTACTTGGAGCAGGCAGTGTGAATCTGTGCTAGTGTGCCCTCTCATTGTTCACTTGAAGGCATCTGAGCAAGGCTTTTTCTTCTCATTAGCCCATCTTTATAGCTCTGTGATATTTCTTTTGCGAAGAAATGGCACTTTCATGCCAAAGTTAAGGGGTTGTGACACTGAGTGTTTTTAATCCCAAGTGAGGCAAAAAAAAAAAAAAAAAAAAAAAAAAAAAAAAAAAAAAAAAAAAAAAAAAAAAAAAAAAAAAAAAAAAAAAAAAAAAAAAATTCCCTTCTTGCAGCTTTGCCCTTTCCACTAGAAAATATCACCCACATCAAGGGTGGAACTCCAGAATCAAGCACCTGACTGGCAGAGTGCGTGAGCTTGTGTTCGTGTGCGCATGTGTATATGCATGCGCATGCGTGTATGTGTGTGTGTGTGTGTGTGTGTGTGTGAGAGAGAGAGAGAGGGGGGGAAGGGAACAGTTAGGTGAGTGGTCTCCAATATCTTCACATAACACTGTTTGACAAACAAGAGAATCAGAACCTAAGAAAGATGATGATGTCATGACTATGTCTAATCCCACTTATGCATGTTTAGAATTTTCCACAGGTCTTTTGGTTGATACTTAGCCAGACAGTAAATCTCAAAAATGTCTCCAGAAAAGTTTTGGAGGGATCTTTATAGTCATAATAATCAGAAGCTCAAGACAAACAAATGTGACCTCAAAGAAAGGTTCTGGAACATTTAAGAGGCCCCTGAAAAGCTGGGTGGGTAAAGAAAAAAGGGAAGACTCTTGTCCTGGCTGCTCTTCTAACAGCAAGGAGTCAGGTTCTCCAAACTTTCTCTAGCTGATCACAGATGCAAACAGGGGTCTCTAAGCCCTTTCATCCGTACTTTCCAAACCTTTGCACTTGATGAGCAGCATTGTAAATTCTCAAGGGCTGAGGGAACAAAGGTCCTTCTGAAGGGGAATTCTACTGAGCCTTTGTTAAGTATGAATACATGGAGAAGCCACTTTAGAGTATCTATATGTAATCCTGCTGAAATGTCATAGAGGATTCTGGGTCTCCATGGGAAAAAAAAAACCCTCAAACCAAAACCAAAACCAAAAACTGTCCTCACTAGCTACATAAAGTTCTGCAGTTGCTGTTGGATGGATAGGCATGCTCAGTCCCTGCTTCTTCCTTTTGGGTGGTTTTTTTTTTTTGTCTATTTAACTTTTCCCACTTCCAAGGAGTAGGTTCAAAGCAAGCAGGAGGGCGAAACTTGTTTTCTTAGCCACAAAGAATGGCAAAAGAGTATTGTAAAAGATTAAGAAATATTACATATATCATACACATGCACACAGCACAGCAATAATAATGATAACAATAATTTTAAAATTAAGAAAGCAGGATGGCTAAAGAGGTAAGTGTAACTGCTTACAAGTCTAGTGAGCTAAATTTGATACCTGGAACACATGTAAAGGTGGAAGAAGATAATCAACTTGACAAAATTTTCCTCTGACCATACACATTCAATTACACCTCCACAACACACACAATTTAAACATGAAGAAAGCTGTATATGTGTATGTGTATACTGTGCACGTGTGTGGAGGTCAGAAGTTAATGGTGGTGTCTTCCTCAATCACTTTCCACCTTCTTTTTTAACTGAATTTCAATGCTCTGCCAATGGACTTTGAGAATCTGTGCCCTACACACCCAGGACATGTGACTTTTATGTGATTCTTAGGAACTTGGGTCCTCTTTCTTGGGCTGTAAGCTTTTCATAGACAGTCATCTCCCCCACCCGGGAAAGCTTTTAAAAAAGCAATTAGTTGTAAACCTCAGTAATCCCAGGTTATAGCTATTAAACATGGGTATGAAAGACTAATTATAATCTAAATTTTAAAAGCATGCACTAAGCTTGATTTGTGTACATTCTTAAAGGATTGGATCTCTTTCTAACAGTGAATGGAGTCATTTGGGGCATTCAATAATCTCCAGAGAACAAACCCAAGTCTCAGGAAGGGCAATAAGTGGTGAGAAACTTAAAATGCTGCCTGTCTCACTGCTCATGTACTTGCTTGGATGAGCAGCTCCTAATTTCTCAGTATCCACAACTGTCTGTGACTCACTTTATTTATCCAATGGTAAATGTTCAACAGGGAAATACTTGGACTTGACTCATGTCCTGTAACTTCTAAAGATAATGGCCTTGATACAATATGGACATTTTGCTTTGTACAAGACATGTTGAAATAAAACAATGTGAAGTGCCCTGGCCAACCTGACCATTCTTAGGTCTGGTGTTTTGCAAAGCAGATCATGTTGATGAAAAGCACAACTGGAGGTTTTTCTTGGACAAGACTCAAAATATATTCAAGTCATAGCTGGTTGCAGGTAAAAGCTATGCTCATTAAAAATGCTTCGGAAAACTACTAATGGTATAATTCAAAAATTCCCCCCCCAATTGTAGCATTTTAAATTTATATTTAAATAAACGTATTTTATAACTATAGTCTTCCTGAATGGCTAATCTTGATTTCTTGGCATCACCCTGAGATAAGTGCCTTTGCTCAAATGACCTTAAAGTGAACCTTTCTGTGTGTGAGAAGGAAGCTCGCAGATGCTAAAATTCCAACATGATGCCTGAATGAGTTTAAACTGAAGGCCGTGCAATTCTGCATCAAGTTAAGTATTCCTTTGGCAGAGGTCAACACTTCTTTTTTTCTACTTGCATAAAAATATAAGGAAAAGAAGCAAAAAGCAAGAACAATGCCACAGCCCACAGAAGTCTATGTATAGATATTTCTCAGGATATGAAACTGAATTATACCTTCCGGAAAAGTAGCTCTGTAGTCTACAGACTCATTTGAAACCATCTCTGTAGTTGGACTTACACTTCGGGCACTTACAAGCCTATCCAAATGAGGAGTGTGTACTCTTGCGTCATAGCGAACTAATTCACTGCCCAGATCTTAAAACAGAGAGAAAGAGAGAGCTTGTTAAAGACTTGGCTATCACAGGTCCCAGTGCCCAGAACTCACAGGCTTGATCAATGCTCATTAGACAACCCATATGTTTCCATGACAATACTGAATATAACCGCTATACTCTTATGGTAGCTTCTTAGACAATAACCAAAATATGCACCTTTAATATGCCTTCTCTTTCTCAGCCACAGGAAGAGCCCGAGTAGTAATAAAAGTCCTACTGATATTGAGACCACACCAATGATCAATCCTGTGAAATTCTGATCTGGTTGAACAATCACTTTTCCAAGGACAGTTGAAGAGACTGCTTGCTTCCACTGGAAATAAACAAGAAGGAAAAGTCAGAATTTGGCCAAGATTGATATAAAATATACTAAGTGGAACCAAAGTTTCTTTGTGTTCCCATTAGCACTTGGTAGTCACCATTCTAGAAGTTGCATTATGACCTTCAGAGTAAGAAATTCCTCAATTCTGCCTCAGTTTTCAGGTAATACTTAGAAAATATTGATTAATTAAATAAAGTTAACTATGATTTTTAGATAAACAATAATAGCCTTTGATCTTGAGAAACTAAAGTATATATGAAGGAAAATGCATCAATTATTATGATGATACTATAGAAGTATGAATAAGAATTGATTATGTTGCATTTGGGAGCGTAGACTGCATAGTAGAAAGGATTTCTCATAAGAGGGAAAATCACATTATAATAGGATAATAAAATCTCATATTATCTTTCAGCTTGATACATAGAAGAAATCTTGTGGCTTCTTCCAGCTGCAGGGCTTTGTGATTTTTAAGATTGCAGGACATTTTGAAATTCCTCTAGTTTCTACATTCGCAATTCTTTTGTATATTTCCATTTCCTATCATTTTCAGAGGACTTTAGGAACTCTTTAAAGCTGCCTTTTCTTAGGTAGGCAATATATAGTATACATGAAATAAGACATCAGTCAGTCATAAAATGGAATGGACCACAAAAAATCTTGCCAAGTAAAATGAGACAAATGCCAATGGACAAATACTGTATGATATGACTTTTATGAAATACCTAGGTCAGCAAATTCATAGAGAAAGACAGAGGCTGATGGAGAGGTGGGTCTGGCGTTCTTGCTTATTGGTTCCATAGCATCTGCTTGGGAAACCTTTCAAATTACACAGCAATGATGTTTACACATATGATGAATATAGTTCGTATCCCTGAATTGTACATATGAAATTATTAAAAAGCCAAATTTTATGATGTTTGTGTTTTATCACTATTTAAAGAAATTAACAACTGCAGCTACCAAGCCTATTGAATTGCATATTTCAAGTGGTAAATTGTATTTGTGAGCTATATCACAGTAGACTATTAAAAATAATAAAAACATATTCTTGTACTGGATTGTCTGGTCTAGCTGTGTACATGGAAGACGGAAGGTAGTATACAACAATTAAGTTTCCACAATGGCGTCTGCCATGTGGACACATGTCCTTTTATATAAAGAGTTCTATGCATTGTGACCACTGAAGTGGGAAGGCTTCTTGGACTGTGAATGATGTGAGAAGGGGCACTCTTGTGTTTGTCCTTGTTCCTTCTGAGAATAATAGCACACTTTGGCAAGAGTGTGGGATGATGGAGAAATGGTGTTGGTACAATGACTATTGAGACACTTCTAACCCAGGGGAAAGAGACAGTGTGATTAAAAAAATCCTCAGCATTTCTCAAATCACAGCTAGGAATTGAAGCTGAGCTGATGAGCCAAAGCCAACACACAAATGAACCTTAATGATTTATTTTAAGCCTACTGGTGACATAATTACACTGGCATCCCTATTTACATCATGAAAGGCATGCAGGAACCCCACCTCTATATTTAGCTCGCTGTTCAGTTTCAGCAGGTCATTGGGGACTGTACATAAAACAGCTTCAGAATGCCAGTTTATTTTCTCACAGCTCTTATTTCCAACTTTTAACACTTCACCTTTAACTGCTTCAGGGTCAATGTCATTTCCCTGGAAGGAAAAGAGAAAACAAAATGAAAAGGTCATTAACACTTCACAGGTCAGTAGGAATGATGGCTATTTTAGAAGGGACACAATACTATAGCAAATGCAGATGATGTTTTCCATCTGACTTATATCGTGCTCATTTTCAGGGTTGTTGAGCTGGCTGAAAGGGAGTATGAGTATATGAGGACACTAGCTAGGCAGAAGTGTTATATATATATATATATATATATATCGATTGAATTTCAGAGAAAAGGAATGGGGATCTTGTTTATGTCGTTATTTTTAAAAACTGTCATGCATAATCACCTTATTACTGTTTTCAGGCAGAGAATAGATGCTGGACAAAAAGAAAACAGTTTTGAGTTTAGCAGCTCAGCCTGTTGAATTTCTTAGTACTGCCTTTTATAATGATTCACTTTTAGAATCACAGGGAATGCTTTCCAAAACCCCAGTGCCAAGGTCTCCAGAGAGCTAATGCAAATGCCTCATCGATACATTCCTTTAGGTGTTTGACCAGGGAAATTCCTTTTCATTCTTTGTGCTTGGTTGAACGCTGTACATAAGTAAATTCATTTCAAAGAAATTCCCCAAAGATGCCATATAGCCTTCATTAGGACTCGAGAGCACACAGTTACATAATTTTGAACAATTATATAGTTACTTGAGGACTTTTAAACATTACCCAATTTGACAAAGTTAACTTGGGTCAACATCAGGAATGTTTAAAACATCAACATTTTGTTCAAGAAGTCAATCATTAGCCTCGGGAAAGAAGTGCAAACATGAATACAATTTTTCATATCAAGACTTAATGAGTAGTTATTTATTAAACGGTCTGTTACTTGGAGGGGAGAGCTACTAAAGCCTATTACTATTTTTCTTATGGACAAAAAACAGCTCCTAATAGAGACAGCCCTGCAAACTTTGTCTTCTGTACTACTGAGTGTGTCTGCAAACTGCTTTTCCTTAGAGCGTCTCATGGATTTCAAGAAAGGTAGGTCAGATATCATTCTAAAAAGAGGAATACCTGAAAGAGGTATTTCTTTATATTTAAGGAGCCATGAGAGAAATGACTGTGGATATATATTACATATTTAATAAAACCTGAATATTGGGGAGAGAGCCCACAGTCAAATCCTAGGCAGACAGTTTAGGAAATTCTTAAACCTTGAATACAAAGATAAACAGCTGAGTCAGTCACACACATCCTTGATCCCACAACTTCTTCTGTTTCTGTGAGTTCAAGGCTACACACCTTTAATCCTAACCTGGATGGGATAGGGTATATAAGGGCTTGCAGAAACCCAGAGAGAACAGAAGCGACCAGGAGTCAGGCTGAGGAAGTTGCAAGATAGCTGGATGAGAATTGACTGTGGTGCTTCGTCTCTCTGATAATTCAGCCTTCCTCTGAGTCTCATTTGTGATACTAGAAATGACTGCAGATAAACCCTTTGCTTATCATATTTCCAGAGGCAATAGGAGCAATCCATTGATCTAGGTCAGCTACACAGGGTAATTCAACAGAGAAGCACATAAATCTCATGGGTCACTTTGGGGCTGGAAATGACAACTTTTTGGTTAGGTCTAGGAAGGGCGAAGGCCCTTACTCACATATTGAAGGGAATTCAGCTAATGACAGAGAGAAGAGATTAAAGAGCCGAAGGGCTTGATTTATGAGAGAAGCGCTAACACGTGCCCCGTGTGCTCAGATAATAGCTAAGGGTGGAGGAAGGGAGGACCACAACGCATGTCCCTCTCCAGAACTCATTATTTTGAGCTTAGGATCTCCTTGGATCTTAAACTAGAAGAATAAACAGCTGAAAGACTGAATCCTCGATTCATAGCCATCAAGGAACACATGATGAGCACTGACTTACAGAATATGTTACCACTATCACTGTATAAGAAACTGCTTTTAAGGTTGAAAACATAGATATGGCAAGAATGTTCCCAACAGCCGTGACAATGTAAGAGAAACCAATATCAAAGCAAGAAAAATAAAAATAAATACAAGTTTAACTTTTGTATTTAAAGTAAATGTAGTTTTACTGAGCCATGAAAAAGATGTTTAAAACTTTCATTATTGCTACCAATTATTTGTTAAGTTGAAAAATACATTTGAAAAATCTGCAGGCATTGAGGTGACAAAATTTGGGTTTCTAAACAAAATGGCATAAACGGAAGCATCAATCCTTTATACATAAAGAGAAACTCAGAATGGCAATGACGTCATTTGATCCTGGAAAGGCTCTTAGTATTTTGTCATTGCTGAGTTATATGAGGGAACCAAGCCTCAAGAAGGGATTACATAACAAAACTAAGCAAATTCTGTCTGATGCAAAACCTACTACCACCCAGTGAGCGCTAGAGACAGGTCTAGCTACTGCGAATGTGAAGATGGACAGGACCTTCTGCCTGCCACTGTGATGTTAAAATAAAAGCCAATGACTGCCCATACTCCCAATGTCCCCTTACTCCTTAGGTCTCTCAAAGTGTATGTTTGGGATTCAGGTTTTGGGATGCAACTCAATCACGAGTGTGATAGAACAGAGTAGGAAGACGTAAAGGTGGGTAAGATTTATAAAACGGCATTCTGAATGAACAGATCCTTAAGTGTTCATTAGTAACGCAGCAGCCCCGGGACATTTGACTAATGACAACATGTGGTGCAGGCTGGTAGCTGTACAGAAGCTGGGCAGTGAGGCCCTTGGCAGCAGAAAACCAGAGACTTGGTGGCTGTGGTGGCATTACACTTCTCATAGAGGATATGAGACCTTCAGAACAGAATTCAGGCCACAGCTCTATCTCAGAAGGCTTCAAATCGGCCCCACAAGATATTCACAAAAAAATGAGGAAACAGCTTCTAGGAAATTTGAGAAAAGCCAGATGAACCAAAATTCAACTAATTTCATCACTAGCTACTTGAGATTCTTTCTTTCTTTCTTTAGAGACCCTTATTGAGGTATTGTGTTAACACAAGTACTGTGCATGTGCCCTGGGGTACATGATTCTTCTTCTTCTTCTTCTTCTTCTTCTTCTTCTTCTTCTTCTTCTTCTTCTTCTTCTTCTTCACAAAATGCCTATCAATGTGTACAGCTCAGGGAAGTACTTGGGAGTCAGATATAAACACCATCAACACAAGTAAACCTGGATGCAGGGCCAAAGACCTGAAAAAAGAAACCCTTCCATCTAACCTCATGGTAGTGTAACTGGGATTGGCCGGCAGTAAACTACTGAGAGAAAGAAATAAGGCAACCTTTAGCTGGTTCTGGGCACCAGGTTGGTCAGATTGGCCCAGAATTGTAATCCTTTCTATATATCTTCAGTGCCCACACAGTGATGTCTGGCCTGTTACCTGTGCCCCTTCCTACTTGTTCTTATATTCATAGTATCACATTTGAGTCTCCAAATCTGGCTGTGGCTCATCTTGAACTATTTCTTATATCTATGAGGTTCCCGCCCTCCTCTCTGAACTGAGTTTTCAGAAATGACTTTAGAAGTATGTCTATTGCCATAAGCACCTATGTGCTCTAGGATAAGACAAACTCTCAGGGGTGGGCAGCCAGAGGCAGTCCTATTCCAGCACTGAATATGACATTTCTTTCTGTGCCATTTATTCATGTACAAAAATTCATATAAGATGACTAGGGGAAAATCTAGATTCTTTAATCAAATTTTAGATGGTTGAAGAAAGTTTAGAGCAGGGCTAGAGAGATGGTTCAGTGGTTAAGAGCATTTACTGTCCTTACAGCATGGCCTATAATTCTATCTCCTGGCATCCACCACCTTCTTCACTTCATAGGTATGCATACTCGCACAAGTATCCATACTTACACACACACACACACACACACACACACACACACACACACAGAGGCACATGCACATGTGCACACACACAAAATAAAACTTGAAAAATGTTTAGAGCTATTTCACTCACATAAGCGTGTAGAATCTATGTCACACAATAGAAAATTCTGCTATGAAAAGTACTTTTATATTCATTAAATGAAAGTGAATAATGAGAAACACTATAATTCAGTGAATTTCATGGATTTTGGACCCAAGAAAGTAGAATGTAAGTTTTTAGTTTTTGCTGTTTATTCCCTGGGAAAACCCCCAAACAATTAAGTTAATCTTTCTAAACTTGTTTATTTATTTATTAATTGGGGACAATAGTCACTGGCCTCCTAGCCTGAAAGGTCCACATAATATTTAAATGAAATAACTTAAAAAAACAAACAAACAAACAAAAAACCCCTTGTGTTGACTGTAAAATTCTTCATAAACACAAGCACTATTGTTAATAGTAACCCCACTGTGTATTCCCAAAGAGATGCTTACCCTATGTTACTGTTTACAGAAGTCATACAGCAAACTTGAACTACCTCTAACATCTATGAGGTTCCTGTCTGTTACGAAGAAAGATCAGTATTTGACTCTATGGTTCTTTTGCCCTGAATGTGGCTGTTCCCTTTGCATAGTCACCAGGCCAACTAAGTCACTGAGGCAGATCCCACCTCTGGGGCTGAAAACTATCATGACCCTTTTTAAACCAAGGATTCTTATAGGTATATCTGGTTGAGGAGCATGAACTCTTCCTATCAGCAAAGAACAAATTTCATTGCATAATTTTACCCACAGACCTTGCTTCCCTAGACCCCCTTATTTCTCCTGACAGTATTTCAATATGTAGCCAATACAGGCCTAGAACCTCTCATCTTCCTATCTCAGCTACCCTCAGGGGTTACAGGCAGGTGTGAGTGTGCCATCAATCACTTCTCTTTCTTTCTTCCTTTCCTTATTTCTCTCTTTTTCTCTTTCCTCCTCTTCCTTCTTCCCCTTTCTTTCCCCTCCTCCTTTCTTCTTTTTCTTATTTATGTGCATATGTTTCTTGGCATGGGTATAATGAGTGTGGGTATTTTGAGTGCAGGTCTAGGAGAGTGAATAGGATCCTTTGTAGCAAGAGTTGCAGGTAATTTTCAGGCCTCTGGCATGAGTGCTGGGAACCAATCCCTAACTCAGGCCTTCTCCAAGAGCAGTACACAGTCTTAACCATTGAACCATCTTTCCAGTTCCCCATCTCTCTCTCCCCCTCTCTCCTCCCCGCTTTTCTTTTTGTAGTGCTAATGATTGAGCCTAGGGTCTTGAGCATGCCCTATACAACCAAGCCACATTCTCTCACCACAGCACTTTCTTAATGGGAGACAAACACCCTTAGCACTCATGTTTTAAATGGCAGTAAAATAAGTACAAGAAAGTTAACAAAAGCACTCTACTGGGTGTCCTTCAGAGGCAGAGGTTTCAAAAGTGATTGATTTTAGAAACTGATAAAGGATCAAACTGCTGCCACAGCAAACAGGATCATGCACCTTAGATTTCCTCCTATACTTACAGAAGATGGAGTATGGAAAAAGACACTGAAAGAATCACTTTAGACTGCCCTGTCTCCACTGGAATACAGCTTTATGACATGTCATGTTTAAAGACTTGTTAGAAAAAAATGAGTGAACTTTATATAACCAAGAAAAAGGACTGCTTTGTGTCCATCTCTGGGGTCTTGGGCAATGCTGGAAATACCATTAGCAGACTTAAGATGTCATGCCATGCTTTTCTTGGTGCAACAACTTCATAGGACATTGAATAATGGATGTTTAATTTATATATATATATAAATATACATAAAAAACTCCCCCTTTATATATTTAATATATGTATATATATATATATAGGGAGTTTTCAAACACTGGCTTTGAAAGAACCACTTATCTCTAATTTGTCCATCATAGACACTGGAACAGGAAAATAGTTTTTTTGGGGGAGGGCTTAATACTATTTGCACACAAACCTTTGTTTTCACCAAGAAAAGACAAACAGAATCTCTCAAACAGTAAACCCAGCAATTGTTAAAGCAAAAAAGGTCACACTAGCTTAGTTTTATTGAGGAAAAATGGGGGAAGTGATAAAAGCTCTTTCTCTTTTTTAAAAACTAATTAAAACAGCAGATGAAAGAACCCCGGCATGGAGAACACACTGTTCAGTGAAGCAGGCTTCCATTTAATTTCATGCTGGGTTTACTTAATTATTGTACAAAATGCAATGGAAACATTAGGAAGTGTGTGAGTGTGAATGTGTACATGAGTTCATTCAGAGATAAAAATTTCCCTGAAAGAGCAGAACTATTTCAGTGGAAATGTCACTTGGATGGAGATATCCCAGGCGGTCACATAAAACCTGCGTAAGGGACACTCTCTTCTTGTGTTTGCACTCATACGTTCTCTGGGGAAAACATATTTCCAGTATCTCAGACAATAGGCTGTGAAGGATGAATATTTAGCTAACTGAGTGGATATGGAAAATTAAAATCTTGATCATTTACTACCTTTCTTACTATGTGAAGTAAAAAATTGGCTGTGGGGGCTGGAGAGATGGCTCAGCGGTTAAGAGCACCGTCTGCTCTTCCAGAGGACCCGGGTTTGATTCCCAGCACCCACATGGCAGCTAACAACTGTCTGTAGTTCCAGTTCCAGGCAAATACCAAGGCAAATAAATAAGTAAATAAAGTTTAAAAAAAAAATTAAAAAAAAAAAAATTGGCTGTGATGATACCAGATAGCTGATTGTAGTCTCCATTCTTCCACCTTTGTGTTCTGTTTATTCTATTGATTCTCAAACCCCAGTCAGCTGGCTTTAGTGATTTTTGTCTGCAGCAGGCTGCCTTAGATTAGGTGCTCTGTTACTATGCTTTTGGAGGCTAATACAGTCCCAAGGAGGTGGGAATCCAGATTTGTTTATAAATCAGTTTGATTTCACTACCTCTATGAAATGGGGGTAAAGGTGAGTTAAATCTCTGAAGCCCATGTAGAAAGAAAGCTGGATGCTGTGCCACTTACTTATCTGTAATCCCAGATCTCCTATGAGGTAGAGGGCAGGGACAAAAGAATTGATCAGAAACTACAGGCCACTTAGCCTGTCCTGGAGTGGCAGAAACTGTCTTGTTCATTCCACAAAATGTACTATAAATGTGTCTATGAAACTGGGTGGTGGTAGCACAGGCCTGTAATCTCAGCACTTGGGAGACAGAGGCAGATAGATCTCTGTGAGTTCCAGTCCAGCCTGGTCTACAAAGTAAGTTCTAGGAGATCTAGAGCTGTTACACAGAGAAACCTTGTCTTGAAAAACCAAACCAAACTTGATCAGACCAAACCAAACCAAAACCCCAACCAACCAACCAACCAAAAAAAAAAAAAAAAAAAAAAACCAAACCAAACAACAACAAAAAAAACCAAACCAAACCAAAATCCTAAACAAATAAAACAAATGTGGCCAATAATCCAGAGTTGGGGAGCTCATAGGTTCCATGGGGGAAGGGGGAGAGAAACCCACACTATTATTTTGCTAAACAGGCCTAATATCAAACTGTCTTTTAAATTCTTATCTCTATACTAGTACAGTCCTCAGACTTCATCTGAGGACTTTCTTTGTGCATTGGACTATGGTTAATACAGAAACTTAGAACTGGCCAAACAGCAGAAGATAAGTGTCATTAGAGTCTTAAGCCACATGGAACATTTATATCACCCTCTTTTCTCTCCAAGGGCCACATCATAGAAGAAGAGGTTAAAAAAACACCTGCAAGAGTCAGAAGTTGGGGGGGGGGGATGTGACAAAGCAGTGACTTCTGACATGTTAGGTATGTTCATCCATAAGCTCACAGTTGCTTGCACAAACTGCACATGAGCCTGCAGCCCTAACTAAAAGCCACCGAGAGTTGCCGGCATTTTGGAGGGGGATGGTGAATTTTTTTTAAGACTGTGGTTCCTGGTAGGTCAACCACAAGTATATTTCAGTGGATGGCTCCACGTCTATGAATATATTAGAGGCACAAATTGGATTTGCTATGTTACTAAGAAAAAGAGGACATGAAACTGAGAGGGGAGGGCAGGGATCTGGGAGGAGTTACAGGGAGGAGCTGGGCAGAGTGACTATGCTAAAAATACACCATGTTTGCATAATCATCAAAGAATTAATAAAATATCATATACACAAATAGGGAGGGACAAGGAGGAACGGAGGGGGAGAGGGAGGGAGGGAAGAGAGAGAGGGAGAGAAAGAGAGAAAGAGAGAGAGAAACAAGGTGTTAAGAGAAAAGTTGACCTCTGATCTTCAAATATTTGCCATGGCATGCATACCTACCTACACACACACTCACACACACACTCACACACACACACACACACACACACACACACACAGTGGGGAAAAATTGGCTACATTCAGATATAAAACTTCACATACTATAAGGAAATACAGAACTCCAGCTAATGGATTTACCATCATGGCCTTTACTGTTCATCTTGTGATAACCACGTTTAGGTGGAGCATACCAGGGAATGTACAGCAAGATCAGGATAGCATCATGGGGAGCCTGTTTGATAGATTTATGCTCAGCATTTGTTTCTTTTCAATATATACACAAGGAAGGGGTCTTAAATGCTTCATTAAAAAGCAATGCATAATTACACTTATCTTTTAGTCTCATGCCAAAAAGATCTGTTTTCAGTGCTTTGATATTTGCTAAGGTAGAATAAGATACAGTGATCAAATACAATGACTCCATTCTCATGGCTATGAAGTCAACCAAGTAACTCAAGTTCATTGAAGAGAGTATTTTAAGCAATTCTTACCTTAATTTCCAGTACATAGTTATTGACCATTGGGATCACCACTGGTTTTTCAAAAGGCTTAAATACAGGATTATGCACATAAGTAAGATCAAAGCGTTTGGAAAGAACCCCGTCTAGCAGGAAAAAGGCTTTGGTCTTCAGGGGGAGTTGCAGATCCAGCTGTTGCAGGGAAGGAGTAGTGCAGCAGATGATCTCTGAATTCGAGCGATGCTGACATGCCTACAGGAAGTCAGAGTTTCCCACTGTCAGCAAGACAGACAATAGCTACAATATTTGGGTACATTTCATAACTTTAAAATCAACTAAAACCACATCAATTGTCAAAAATGTTCTCCATTTACCTTCCTAACATTGAAGAATACATTCTGGGAAACATAATAGGTGTAAAAATTTCCAAACAACTGTTTTTATAGGAACCCAGAGCTTCATGTGCTGGGAATAAGCTACAACAATGTAGTTGTAGCTGGCCTTCCCTCCATCATGTACTTTTCCTTAGGACAACAAGGTACTTGCCTGGGGGATGTGTCCATGTTTTGTAAAGCAGCTACAGGCGAACAGGGGCTGGGCTTTGAGAACTTAGAAGTCATTGGTTCAGACCTCACTTTGAAGTTGTGAGAACTGAGGCATCAGTTAGAAACTCAGCTTCCTCCTCCCTTAGTAATTCAGATGGAAGCATTCTTCCAATGTGGAATGCTGCATGGCTAGGTGCTTTGTAAATTAACAAATTCCGTGTCGTTAACAGAATAATCGACAATGGTCATGGAACCTTATCGGTATCTTAACGGTAGGTGTTGAGTTCCAAAACACTTTACAAAGTCAGTCTCATATAATGTTCCTGATATTCCTACCAGGTGTCACGTTTTCCCATTTTAAGATAAAAACATCTATTTCAGGAAATCATACTTCATTCAGTCTGGTCACACATCTGAAGGGTGGAGTAGGGTGCTAACAGCCAAGGCCATTAACATCAATGGTCACTATCATCACCACCAAACCTTGCTTTTATTTCTTTCACTCTGTAACCTCTCTAAATAATGCTGTCCATGTTACAAAGGCTCTGCTATTATTATTTTATATCCTTTCATCTCTCATTTCAAATTTTCCTCTTTGAAATTCTGATTTATGGAATTTTGGAAAATGCAGTTTCCTCTTGATTGTACTTAAGACTAAAACCAGCCGCACAAAGTGGTATATTTAAAGTCAAAGGGTTGTGTTTCTCCCCCAAGGAAAAGACAAACAGGCAACAACATCCCTTAGATTTCCTTTTCTTTGACAAGTCTAGCTGGAGATAAAACAATTACTTATGCCCACAAAAGGCCTCAGGATATACATAAAAAGCACAGTATTTGCTGTGTGATATTTTCTTCTTAATAATTTTAACACTTATTCTGTACTTAAAAATCTACGTTGACATCAGATAAAATCGAGAAAAAACATGAATAAAATATACTGCACTATTTAGTTTTATATAAAATATAATATCATATTGCTAAGGGCTACTTATTCCTATCACCTTGTAACACTGAAATAAAAGACTGCACTGCTACCATACTAATTCTCTGTACAACCACAAATAAATCTGCAGGATTCTGGGGCATCGCAGTATGCATTAACAAATTAATCTACATTTTTGTTAATTATTTCTATATTTTAATGCTTTGAGTTTACAGGAGTTAAAAAAATTATTCTGGCTAGGTATATATCTACATCAGACCTGACTGTAAGTTTTTATTTGTTAAATAAGAAACGGTTCATTATATTCAACTTTAAACTGTATGAGCCACAGGGAACAGAGAAGGGGCATAAGGCTCTCCATAAGGCAATCTTTAGAAATGACAGCAAAGTAAGAAATAATGAAAAAAAGTTTATAATAGGATGACCCTTAAAATTTTCACTTCTGTCCAACACTAACGTGCAGAGTAATTGTATGCTGAGTTTCTGACTCAAACAATGTAAGTTTGTATTTCCACATCTGTAGACAGATGAGACTTGTATCTTCTGCCCTGTCTGATTCTCTTCGGGGTATGCCTCTCTTATTCTGACACCCAGAGAGCTTCAAGTAAACATTCAATCACAAGTAAACAGCTGATGTTAAGAGTCGTTCTATATGTCATCTTTGGGTAAGAGAGATGAAAACAAGCATCCCCATTATCTTAATAATGGAGGCTTGGTCTTCAGTAAATGAATCATTCCCACATCCCACTTTGAAAAGTCACATGCCAACACCAAAGAGGGTAACTGTTATTTTTATTTGGTTAAAGTAAAACTGTATCTTGGTTGTGGAGAATTGACATCCCCTAAAGTCCCCTAAATTAATAGCAGTGGCATTCTAACTTTGTTTGTGGCCATGTATAGGAATTGGCTTCAAGGCCCTTAACTTCATGCTGTGACTCCCTGGAGTACAATCCCTTGAAAATATGATAAGAATCTAATAATACTCCTAGAGGTGATGCAATGTGGATGGTTGAGAGGGTCAAGAAAAATCTCATTTAGGATGACCTTATTGTTTGGTGACTTGGCTTGACATTTTTAGTCCCAAGTTACTTTTCATAATTAAGGAACGGAGTGGCTTTAGTCTTTAAAGAAATATTGGATGGAGAAATTTCAAAGAAAGTGCTATAATTTAATCTATCACTTGTCCAATTGAGACAATGCAAGAGAGAGGGCACCTAGACCCTTCACTCCAAGTTAAGTGCATATGTCAACTATAGTGTGGTATTTCATAGCAGAAACTGCAACAAAATATATACTTTTCTGAGGACTAGATTAAAGCTATTGATATTTGTTTTTTGTTTGTTTTTCTTTTTGAAAGAGGGTTTTATTTAGCCTTGGTCTGGTCAACTTGTAATATAGCTGAGGCCAGTCTTAGACTTCTGATCCTCCTGTATCCATCTTCTGGATGCTGTGATTATAGGCATGTACCACCATGCCAGGCCTAATTGGACCTACTGAAATGGTCAGAGAAACAAATGGATCCATCACAGTTAAGGTTAAATTATGGTTGAGCTTACAAATTAAAAAAAAAAAGAAATGTAGAGAAGTGAAAAATATCATGGCCATCTAGGATATAATATAGTCTCATGCTTTCTTGTGACTTGATAAAAGTCCTTTATTAGCATTCCATGTGAGCTATTAGTGACAAAGAGTGGGAGGGAGAGGCAAGAAAATAGGTTTCAGATTCACAGTCTAAGATGCATAGAGGGTGGGGCAGATTTTGTAATTTTATTTACATAAAATGTAAACATTATATGTAGGCATATATTAAACATGTATTTCTTGTAACATATAATTATACCACTCATAGTTGATGGCCTCCCTAACATCGACAATTAACCAAGAAAAGGTCCGAGAGAATTGCCTGTCCGGCAGTCTGATGGAGGCATTTTCTCATTTATGGTCCTCTTTTCCCAGATGATCATAGATTGTGACAAGTTTTTGTGCGTAATAGTTTAAAGTTTCTTAACTTCATTAGTCTAAATCATGTCTTTAATTATATGTTACAAGAAATACATCTATAATATATGCCTACATATAATGTTTTTCTATGTGTAATATAAGCTTATCATTTGGCTCATCAGCATCATGTAGTATGTATTTAAAGAAAAGGAAAACATAATCATGATTAAAACATAATATTTGTATTTCTCATTCATACAATATCTATTATATATTTATTTCACTTGAGAAACTCATCAAAAGCTAGTCAGTTAGATTTCCATTGCTGGGAGAAAGCCCCATAACCACAATCAACTTGGCGAGAGGGTTTAATTTCATCTTACAACTGTCAGATCACACTCCATTTAGGAATATCAGGGCAGGAACTCCAGGAAGGAATATGGAAACAGGGACTGAAGGAAAGGGTATGGACAAATTCTGCATACTGGCTTATTCTCCAGGCTCATGGTACGCTACCTTTCCCATCCCTTCCAGGATCATCTACCCAGCTACTCAGCGAGAGCACCACTCACAGTTGATGGCCCCCCTAACATCAACAATTAACCAAGAAAAGGTCCCAGAGAATTGCCTGTCGGGCAGTCTGATGGAAAAATTTTCTCATTTATGGTCCTTTCTTCCCAGATGATCGTAGCTTGTGACAAGTTTTTGTCTGCACCAATAATTTTGAAAACTGCTGTCTCATGCTAAAGGTCTTCACTACTATATAAATGCGTGTGTGCATGCATGTGTATGCATATATGTGTTTACAATGTCAGCTCATGATTCTATTATTGAGTAAAATGTATTATTTTACCTCTGCAAAGATTACTAGTGAATACTAAAGGCAAAGTGTAAATGTCCCGGTGCCCTGAAAGCCTTGTGGCAGAGGCACAGCTCTGAACAGAGTGGTCACTCCAAGGACTTACCACTGTGTAGTTCATTCCCACTTCATGCACATTTATTACCAGCTTTGGGATGCTAACTGAATTCAGGTTTTTTCCAGTACCCGTTAGTGTGCTTCCACCACTGGCAAAATAAAATAGAAAATAAGAATATTCAGAGGTTTTCCACCAAGTACTTAGAGGCTTAGTTTCAAGCTCAATGATAATGTTAGAGGATTAGCCTGGGCTGAATGGCATGCTTCTCTGGAAACATGCGAACATTTTAAAGAAAATTATATTCTATAAGGTGGACAAATATCTGCAATTTTACTGACCCAGCATGGAAAAGAAATGGTTTTTACACTCTTAAAAATACAAAGAAAAACGTACATGACTTTTGTTGTTAGATGATAGAATGAGTGGAAACAGGAGAGGCTGAACTTGGTCCAACAAGATACCGTCTAAAGAAAGCAGAGTTGGGTACAGGGGAAAGTGTGTATAAAGGAATCTCAGAGCTCCTTGAAAGGCAAGGGAAAAGGGGGTTCTGCTGTCATGAACTGTGGCTCAGCAGAGAACTGTCACAGATGCATACACATTCCATATGACACAGGAGTGTATACACTATGGCACCGGGTTGAACGGTTTTTCTCTAAGTTGTTTAAAGCAAAACAGGATGGGAGAATGGTTCTTGGCATGAATACTATCAATAAAGTCAAACTGTCCTTGAAACCTAAATGTAATTTCCCACTGAATTGGAAAGGTGCCTTCAAAAGAAACACAACTCCATTTAAGCGAAGGATGAAAAGGTGATGCTTCTCGGTTGTTTCTGCAGCCAAATCACCCTCCGGCTCTTGCTTTTCTTCTACCCATGAGCAGCTTTTACTTACCTAATAAAAGATTTGGTTGGGTGGATTTCATAGACAATGGGGTCTTCGTGGTAACTGAAGCTGCTTGTCTCTCGGATAGCTAAGTCAATTTTCAATTTCACGGGAAACTCAGCAGACATGGTTTGAGCTGGGGTATAGCATTCAAGAATACTGTCTGTTACACTGAACAAAAAGCAAAGGAACAAAAGAACAGAAGGAGATAAAAGGTAAAAAAATCGAAAGTACACATTAATTATTAGTGGTATACATAATCCAAAACTCTATCTGTAAGTCAAAAAACAACTCTGTGAAGTTTCCCGAGGTGGTCTAGAAGACAAGCTCCTCGTTCCTAGTATACATTGTTTATATCCAACTAGATCCCACACTTGGCCTTGTTGAAAGGTCATCTGTGACTTCAAAACATTTGGTGGTTCAAGTAACCTTCAAGGTACATGTGGTACCTGAGTAAACTCAGTTCTGAGAAACACACAACCATTTTCCAAATCTAACGTCTCTCATTTCTTTCCTCCACAAGTCTTCTTTAGCTTTGAATCCGGATAGGAATGTTTATGTTGATGTCTATCCAATAACCAGAGCCGTAGACTCACCCTATAGCAGGGATATGACCCACCGCAGTGAGGAAGTGGATGACAAGACAAAACTCAGAAGGGGGATAAAGCAGTAAAACGGAAGGAAAGAAAAACCAGAAAAGTGTGTGTTGTGTGTGAGAGATGGTTTTGGGAAGGAGAGAGTTGTCAGCTGGAGAGGAAGCCATAAACAAAGGTCTTTACTATAGTTTGCACAAATGCAAAAGAACTTGGCTTGAAGTGTTAGGTACAGTTACTAATACAACAATAAAAAATTACAATACCTTTTTAAAGTACACGTTCTCCCACCAATTGAAATGTGTCTAGAATTCCCACTGTTTAGATATTTTCCAGTTAAGGTCAGTAAAGTGCCTCCAGCCTGAGGACCATAACTTGGAGAAATACTTGTTATTACAGGATCCTGAAAAGGACAGCAAAACCAAAATGTAACTGGTTAATTCCATCATTCAAATAGGTAAAATAAAAATCAAACATCTATGTCATGAAAAAAGCAATACTTGGACTTACTACATAGGAAAATGTACTGTATTGTGTCGTCCCGCGGCTGTTTGAGACTGTTACAGACACATTGAGGTGCTCACTCATCGCAGGACCAACTGTGCATTTCAACCTGAAAAAAAAAGCAGGGCTTAATATGTTTCAAATGCACATGCATTTTCTGATTTTCTGGTTTGGCTGCTTTTTTGTGATGGGGATATTAACCCAGATTGTGAGCTCAGGCCTACAAACAGCAAGCTCAGTTTCATGGAAGCATTGGCTAAAAAATCACAGAATTCTATTTTTTGGGTGATTATGCCAAACTGTATCTACTGCAGCAGGAATCTTCAGACCTCACTGTGGCAGACTTCACAAACTAAGAAGTGCATGATAACCTAAGCTTGTAAAATTATGTGGTTATTTGGCATATGTAATATAATGATTGCCATCTCAGCAGCATATGAAGCAACGTGCCATCCACAAATAAGCCAACTCTCATCATCAGTTTATGCCAAGTTATATTTCTATGATTATAGCTGCCACAAGTTTATTTAAATCACTTAAAGGATAACGAAACCAGCAGTATTTCCAAAGAATTATTATTATTACTATGCCATACTGAGGGCACAAATATGCATGTGGAAGCCAGAGGTCACCCCTAAGATGTTATTTCTCAGGGGCCATCTAACTGGTTTTGAGGTGGGCTCTCTCACTGGGATCTGGAGAACCCTCATTAGGCTAAACTGGGTGGCCAGCAAGCTCCAGAGAATTTTTGTCTCTGCTTCCCCAATGCTGGATTACCAGTGAGCACTACCTAGCTCAGATTTTTATTGGGTGCTGTGTAGTGACTTCGGATCTGTCTATTTGCTTGACAAGAACTTTGGCAACAGAGGCATCACCTTAGCCATTAATAGAGCCAATTTTAAATTGTATATAGTTTAATATATTATGAATAAAGTTGAAGTATGTTTTACTACATAACTTCTAAAACAAGAGAATGAATTGTATTTTTTTCTTTATAGATCTTAATTCACCTTGCAATAAATATGAGTTATGAAGGAGAGATGTTCTGAGGGTGAACTTGTTTTTGTCTTTGAACTAGCAAGCTTGACAGTAAATGGCTTTGGTTTCATTAAAATGTATATATTAAGGTCTTTTCTGACCCTGGAATGGAATCTATTAGATATATTTACTCTCTAGAGCAGATTCAACCATAAAGATTCAACTGTTAAAACTTCAGTTGTTGCTACAATAATATAGCAAGTAATTCCTGGATTACCTATTTTCTGGAATTTAGAGACTATAGAGGGATGTGTAGGATAGAACAGGCATAGGCCTCTATCAGAAAGTTAAAACTTAACAGTCTGTTGGCTCTGATCCATGACCTATTTTGGCTAGGCTGCACCCCAGCTCTCTGAACTTTAGGTAAGAATGGGATTAACATTTCCTAGGGTTTGGGGAAATGCCCAGATAGCAGAGTGCTCATCCAAAGAGTTTCAAAAATGTGATTGATTGCATCACCACTGTTTCATGGACTAGCAGGTGGATCATTGTAAGAGAACAGATATCAAGCTGTTTACTGTTGAGACAATGTTTAGAGTCTGAAGAGGAAGGGCCACTCTTTCTAATTACACAGACAATTCCTGCTGAGTTTTTACTTTAGAATTTTCAAAGCTCCTGGATGTCTGGCTAGCAGAACATTTCAGAAGGTAAAGTCACAGGCCTTCTGACTTGACCTTACCATACAATCTCAGCCCTGGAAGCTATAGTGGAAGGAGGTAACCAAAGACCTGAAGTCATCTTCTGACTTCCATAGCTATGTATGCAACTAGACACACAGATTTATTTGTCAAGCACACAAGACCTCAGTAACAAGTGCAAAAATTAAACTCCAACTCTGCATAAAAATTAATCAAGCAAACAAATAAAAAAAAAAACTATATATGATGCTGAACTGGTTTTTTTCCCCCAAAGTCACTCTTTCCTTTCTCTGAGTCTCTCAAATGCTATGACAGATCAAGACCCTCATTGATTTGTGGATGAGCAAGTTGAGCTGTATTTTTTTTCCTTTTTTAAGAAACTCTAATTAAAAATACCAAGCCTGTCTTCCAAGCCCTGCCCAACAAAGTTGCCATGCTCCTTACGTGTTTGTCGCGCTCTCACTTAAGGTCAAGGTACAGCTCTCATTGCCAAGCAGAACTTTGGTTTTCCTTAAATCAAATTTATTATTCTTCTTGAATCCAAAGTCCCAGCCACAGATGGTCAGCATCGTTCCTCCTTCAAGGGGTGCACTGGTTGGGAAGACCTTCAAGGATAAAATGGGACTTAAAAAGTAAATCCAGCATAATGGGATTTTTTTTTTTTTTTTTTTTGCTCATATTGTGGGGACAAAGCAAAAACTATGTCTTACTTTTAATATTTATTTTGAAAAATTCATGTGTTTATATTTCTGTGTGTGGGTCTGTGCATGTGAGAAAATTAACTATGGAGGCCAGAAGAGGGCATTTGGTCCTCTAGTCCTAGAATTATAGCTCTTTGGGAATCACCTAATATGGGTGCTGGGAACTAGGCTCTGGGCATCTCTCCAGCTCCCTGGATCTACTCTATGTGTATCAATTTGTATTTCTTACATAAAAGCTTTAGTAGCTTTTAAAATATTGTGATTGTTTGATATATAACATACATGAGATTATGTAATATTTAACACAAACAACACATTATTTCTATTGAAAAAAAATCAAAACTGAGAAATTCTCAAATTGTTATTGTAATAATTTTTTTTAATTCTCTTTGACATTATTTTCCCTCATTTTAAAGAAGTTTTTCCTCGTGTGTGATGTTCAGTGAATAATGTGCTCATTTTTGGTGTGTTAAACGTGAACCATAGTGGTGCTGATAAGATGCGAGCACCACTTATGATAACATAACATCAGTCACTTTTGATGTCTGTAAGACAACAGGTCCTAGACTAAAACTATTTAGGCAAAACACACTTCCAAGTTAAAAATAAGCTTCTCCTAGGGAGCTGTGTGACAATTGAGAAAGGAAATGCTCTTTTGGGGGGACATATTGTAAATTGTACTATAAAGTACAATGGTGGGAAAAAGACCGTGAAGATTGAGGCAACCCTGAAGCAGCCAGGGCATGCCCTAAAGCGTGTTCTTTACAGACTTACAGTTAAGAAGAACTTTCAGAAGAATTCAAATTTGCAAACATTCCCATCTTTCCTAAGTAAATAATTACAAACCAATGTCTCAACTCACCCTTGTTATAAAATCTTTCTAACGTCTTAGCTTAATGCTTTCATGATCACCATTTTAGCCATAAAAATCCATTACACAGTTGTTCTTTTCATGAAAATTCACCTCATCTATGTCTAGCCAAATGAGGACTGCTAGGGGAAAAAATTCTGTTTATTATGATATTAGAAATCCAGCAGAAGAGAAGAAGCTTTTGCTCCCAAGACCCTCTTCAGGCCAAGGCTGCCACACAGCTGCTGCTGCTCCTTCTAATGAGAAGATTTTCTCCATCCAAAACAGCTGCACAAGCTGATGTGGACCTGATCCTTCTGCCTACAGCCCTTCCCCCACTCCACGTCAAAAACTGAAGCCTGTCACTCAGCGCACAACATCGCTTCCCATGGAAAGGCAAAGACACAGAGTTGTTCAGCAGCTGCATTGGCAAGAAAAGACAGTAATAACAAATCCTGTGCTACCCCCAGGGTTCGAAAGGACGTCTCTGCTTAGCATTCACTGAGCTGAACAACGTCCCAGAAGCTTGTGGAGAACTGCCCCTTTTCCAAGGGAAAAGGAAGCTGTCGTAGACCACACACCCTTGCATAGCCCCAACAATGAGCTGGCAAACTCAGAGTTATCCTGAACTGCAGAGAAACTCTCGGGGCAGGAAATGAGTGTCCTGCATAGACCACGGAAGCCAGGTCTCCCACCTGTCTGGCATTCACAGGTGAAAGATCACATCTCTGCTTGGCCCATTCCAACAAGATTTTTGGATTATGTTAGTGTGCCCATTAAGTTTAAAATATAAAAAAGCATGTAAAAAATTGAAAATTAATTTTTACTGCTGAAGCCACTTTCTGGTTTAGCAGGAAAAACAAAGTCCCAATCATGCTGATGGCAATGCACTGCTGCCTGGTCTGCTGTAGCTCCATATCTGAGATTCTGATCAATGATATAGCTCTATTGTGTTTCTGAGAGCATCTTCAGTCCTAAGGGTATGAAGACAGCCCTGACCCCTGCCTGATACATTCAGAATATTCAGACAATGCTCCTCATGTTCTGAACATTCCTCATTGCTCTCAACACATTGGAAACAATGAACTGGGTTTATAATCCTGAAATCACTCGTATCTAAAACTGCAAAGAGTCTCAGGCACTGAACTCCGTGTACCTTGAGAAGCAGGTTAATGTATTTGTATCAGAAAGTGAAATTCTATACATCAGCTGGATTTGTGCATGTAGCGTTTAGGACAGAAAAGAAAAGGAGACAATCTATCTTATTTTTTTGCAGTAAGAACAGCCAATGTCACGGTTTAGTAAGGCATGAAATCTTCCTAGCAGCTATGGATGGGGGTGGGGTGGGGCAGGTGGGGGTGGGGGATTTATAGACCCAGCTCTGCTACTTTCCTTCTACCACAAAACTCATGCCCCATCAACTTGTGCATGATACATTGAAATTTATTTTGGTTTTACTTTTAAATTTTGTTTTGTGGGTAAGTTGTAAGAGCAGAGCCTGGAAGTGCAGGGACGGGGAGATACTGGGATCAGGCGACACAATGTGAAACCCTCAAGGAATCAATAAGTTAAAAAAAACCCCAAAACTGTAGAGTGCTGGGCCTCAGAAAGATGAGGGAAGAAGACTCGTATGAGAGACTATGTGGTTCGGAAAAGTCTAACCTATTTACTCTGATCTCAACTATTTTTAACAAGGCTTTTTTATCATTAGAAAAGGGAAACACAAGGACAAGGGGAAATGATTCTTCTCATCAGGTTATTAATCTTCCTTCTTAAATACTAATGTATATTTACTAATTGTGTGTGTCCGTATATACACATGCAGGGACACACACACATACATAACACATGCACATACACCACACACACAACACACACATCACATACACACACACCACACACACACACACACACCAAACATACCACATACATACACACCACACACATCACACACACATCACATACACACACACACCACACACACACACCACATACACACACACACCACATACACACACCACACACCACATATACACAACACATACAACACATACATAACACATGCATATACCACACACACACCACATATACACAACACATACAATACATACATAACACATGCATATACCACACACACACCACACACATACCACACACACATCACACACACACCACACACATACACACACACCACACACACACACACCACATACATAACACATGCATATACACCACACACACACCACATACACACACCACACACCACATATACACAACACATACAACACATACATAACACATGCATATACCACACACACCACATATACACAACACATACAACACATACATAACACATGCATATACCACACACACACCACACACACATCACACACACACCACACACATACACACACACCACACACACACACCACATACATAACACATGCATATACACCACACACACACCACATACACACACCACACACTACATATACACAACACATACAACACATACATAACACATGCATATACCACACACACATCACATACACCACACACACACCACATACACACAACACACACACACCACACACACACCACATACATAACACATGCATATACACCACACACACATCACATACACACACACCACATACACACACCACACACCACATATACACAACACACACACACACCACATACATAACACATGCATACACCACACACATATCACATACACCACACACATACCACATACACACACACACACCAAACATACACATCACATACACCACACATACACATCACATACACATACCACACACACACACCACATACATAACACATGCATATACACCACACACACATCACATACACACACCACACACACACCACATACATAACATATGCATATACACCACACACACACCACATACATAACACATGCATATACACCACACACACATCACATACACACACACACCACATACACACACCACACACCACATATACACAACACATACAACACATACATAACACATGCACACACCACACACACACCACATACACACACACACACCAAACACACACATCACATACACCACACACACATCACATACACACACCACACACACACACCACATGCATAACACTGCATACACACCACACAGCACACACACACACACACACACACACACACACACACACACACGCACGCACGCACGCACACAGCACACACACACACACACACACACACACAGCACACTCAGGACAACTGACACAGACTGTAAAGAATTCAAGTTTCTGGCACCTGAAATTGCCAGGCTGTTTATAAAAGTATACAGTTGCATGTGGGCTTTAAACCCAGTAAAGATTCATAGTTGATTTTTCTGTTTTTAGTGGCTTCTGTGGCTGGTCAAGCCAAGGCTTGATAATTTTATCACACCTAGCAGAAAATGGTCTTCCTGAAAACTCAGTTACCCACTGCAAATCCAGCTTCAAACCGTAACTAAATGGAAACAGCCATGCACTCCAGCCCCGTTTCCACTCTCCTGCTTTGTTTACTGGGGCCAACCAGGTGACCCAGCCCTTTAACTTCAATCTTTCACAAGAGGCATTGACTAAAGTCCAACTGTCCTAAACACAGACGGGGAAAAAGCTAATACCGGGTCTTTGCTGGCAAAATATTTTTCAAGCAAAATATACATGGGCCAAGAGGGTTTTTAAAAAGTACCACAGATTTCCAAACCAATCCTTATGAAAATAAAACAGCTCTTAGCGCTGTCAGTGTTGCAAGGCACTATACTGAAATGGCTGCATCGTCAAGGCTGGCATCCTTGCCAGGAACTAGCTTCTTTAATAGCAAGGCACGTGTCTCTTTTTAAGCTATATGTCATGGGATACAATCAGGAAGTAATTTCAAAGTGAATTAAAGAATATACGGCTTATAGATCTGTAGATGGCAGAACAGCTATTCTCAGAGTCATCATTTCTTGTTCAAGTACATTGAGACAAGATTTAAGCCACCCACAGGAGGCAAGGGAACTGCCCTCTGTGTGTAAGGATCACCAGTGTGCATGGTTCAACTTAGGGGCCCCAAGTATGCTCTGTCTCTGTAGAGTTGAAGGCTTCTTCTTTGGGCACCTGGCCTAGAGAAGGCAATGGGGAACTAGAGTGTGGGTGATGCAGGAGGGAACAGACCCAAACTGGGAAGCGTTGCTGCTCACTCCCACCTCACTGTATAACACACATGGCCCTAAGGGAGAGCAGCCACCCTAGAGAGGACCTGGGGAGCATGTCATATGCAAAGTGAGGGAGTGTTCCAATGTCATCATTGGGACAAAGCTAAGACAGAGAGGGGACCTTGGCTGGTGTGCCCCCCCTCCACCAATGTATACATTGATTTTTTTTCACTCCTTTTTTTTTAATTGGGATTTGCATTTAAGAAAAAATATGCATGACCGCTGACAGATATATTCCTACCTTATAAATCGCAGGCAGACAGATCTCTTGAGTCCATGTGCCGATGGGGCATTCATCAGAACGCACACATTGATTGTGGCACCAGCCACACTGCACAAAGGAAGGAGCAGAGAGACACTGACTGCAAGACTGGAAATGTCCGCATCCCAGGCCATTCAGTGGGATCTTGGAGATCTGCAAAGAAAAGGGACAGGAAGAATTTTTCGAGAGGGGTTTGGGTTTGTCTGCATAAAAACAGCATGTGCACAGGTTGCATCTAAATATCACCTGATAGCATCTATGTGAAAATCCCATATTATTGCTTTTAAGTGATATATGGTACTCAGACACATACAAGAGATGCTTAGTGTGCCTTAGACTGGGCTGTGAATTCCAGGAAATCTTGCACAGCATAGCCAGAACTAATTCACTCACCCTCAACCACAACTTCAAAAAAACATCATTACTGCCTGATCCATAAGCACTGTTCTATAATTCTAGAAGTTCTATAGTGTTGAGACCTGACTTGGTCTGATTTGATTTTAAAATAATAAGAGAGACTAATTTAAGCTCCAGGGGAAGCACTGGAGACTCTGGAAAGTTCTATGTAAGGTCACATACCATTCTCTATCTTGGAGGACAGGGATTACTAGCTGGAGTCAAATTCCTGAGTGTGTCTCCAGGATTTATCTGCTTGCTCCAGGGTTCTGCTTTAGGACTGTAATTTGCATTCTGGTATTTTTTATTTCAGATAACAAATCTGAGATAACTATATAAGTGTTCTTTCTAAAGAAGATCCCCTTAGGCCAGATCTCCCTAGAATAATAGATAACTACTTCAGGGAATCTCGGGAAGACTCAAGAAAGAACTAAAGAAAGAAGTTATGAATCTAAGACTCAGAGAGAGGTTATTTAAACAGCAAGAACACACAACATCCATTCAAAACGAGCCAGATCCATGGAAATTCCAACGGAAACAGGCTTTACCTTCTTTCCCGTGACAACCAATGTGTAGCCATTTTGGTTTGATGGATGTTCAACAATAACTTCTGGAGACACAGGATGGGAATCCAGGAGGAAGTTCACATGTGGGGTGAAAGGTACCGTCCGAGAAAGCACAACCTGAGAAACAAGAAAACACCCTCAATTCCATACACTTGCTTTAAACACAGCAGACCAGCAAAGTGCAGTAATGTTCCAACTGAAGACCCAGCATTCACCCTGTTAGAAATCAATGCAACATCTTCTCATCTCCTGATGAAAATGTCTTGCCCATGGGCTTAGCAGTATCTAGGAAACGATCTTGCAATCAATCAGCCAGCACATTCAGACCAATCCTTACAAGTGGCAACTGGAGAAGCCAAAACTCCCGAGAAACAAAGTTCCTGAATAATTTTCTAATCTGTCCTTTCAACCCTCCCTATGGGGAAGTTTCCCATGCTAAGATTAGAAGACTGTGAGTCTGGAAACCCAGGGCTGATTCCAGTTTTGCTGCTGTTAAGCTTTATGTATAGATCTTCTGAGGTCAGAATAGACTCTGGCTACAGGCTATTTTAATTAAATGCTGTTTTTTAAAAATATTTATTTATTTATTATGTATATAGTACAGTGTACAGAAGAGTGTACCTGATGTCATTATAAATGGTTGTGAGTCATCATGTGGTTGCTGGGAATTGAACTCAGGACCTCTGAAAGAACAGCCAGTGCTCTTAACCTCTGAGCCACCTCTCCAGCCCCAGATTTTTTGTTTTTAATATATTTTTAAAAAAATATATATTCTGTCTCATGATATTACTTATATTTCAAATAAAGTTCTACCTTTTGTCCTGGCTTTAAAAATAAGGCCTGGTGGCTTTAACAATGCCTGAATGATGTTTTTGGAGAAATCATGCTACTCTTGCTTTTAGGTATATTCCCCAGCAATACGATTTTCCGCCTTCCTGTTTCTAGACCCCAGAGACAGATCAGTTGAGGAGATAAGGCTGGGATTGCTATCTTAGCTGATTGCAGATTTTAGAAGGATTTAGGCATGCTCAGAAAGACTCTTAAGTAGGTCATAAGTTTGTACACAGGGAGCGTTGAATAAGAGGCTGATTCAGAACTGGGCTTCATATCTACAGTGATTGGATGAAACTTTTGCAAGTTGTATTTTCAAAGTTTGCCATATAAAATCCTGAGACAACCATGGGTACCCTGAAATAAGAATTTTATATATATATACAAGAAACAATCAACTAAACCTCTAAACAAAAATTTTCCTTTGACCATGGTTTTCTCATTCACAAAACAGAAGTGCAGGTTAGAGTCTTGATTTAGTGCCTGGTACTCAGATACATACAAAATAAAGTCATTTTTTTTCTTTAACACAATGAAGAAGCTAAGCAGCCTGAAACAATTTAGGAAAATTTCCAAGGGCTTAACTTGTTCTCATGGGGTGAACTGTTAATAGAAAAACTAACCAAACGCACATTAAGCCATAAAAGTTTAACAAAGTGACATTTCTGTCCTACTCCAAACACTCAACACATTGAAAACACCTCCATTAATAGGGGTGGTTATATCTGCACAGAAGTTTAATGTAGACTCAAAGGTCATGTGGTCTTGACCTCAAAGGTCATGTGGTCAGGATGAAAACTGCTGTTATTTCCTACATTTAGGGTAAATAGACATTTGTGACCTCTGTGGGAAAAGTGGAGAAGAGTGTAATTTCCAGTTCCTTTTCCTCACCCCGGGGCTGCTCACCCATCAGAACTGAAGATCCCACACTCTACAACACATCACCTGAATTTCAGCTCTTCAGGTTTGCAATCTTACACTCCTTTGGTGCCTAGCTCCTCATGTTCTCTACAGATCTCTAACCCTTTATTTCTCTTTCAATACAAAGATTAAAAGGAAAAAAATACCCTTCTCTCACGCACAAGATGAAACCAACACAGACATCAGCTTGTTTTATTACTTAGTCTTCTGTGATTTTCATTTCTTTGATGACTTTGGATCAACTCTTGGATATTTACATTTTTTTTACCCATCTTCCTGGTTCCTACTGTGCTCCTCAGACCTATTACATGGCAATGAACATCTCCTAGAACACTTTGAAAAGATGTGTGGCATTTTCTTTATATTGCTGTCATATGATATGTCAGGACTGGAGCTGTGGAGCCTTATGGTAATTCTATATATAACTTTCTTGCTCTGTTTAGAATTTCTTGTGTCTGTAATAAGCAATCCCTTCTTAATTAGTAGATTGCTATCTCTATGTTATCACATATCTGATTATATGAACTTTTCAGGAATAATTAACCTTTCCTTTGTTTTCAGCTCTGCCCTTTTCATTCCTGGACAGGGGTTCACTGATTTGTTTTTGCCTTCTCTGGAAACACCATACACACTTTTATCATAGGTAGCTGAGTCAGACACTATGCTAAGTGCTTCTTAAGAGATCAGAGTAACCCTTCACAATTATTCTGGAAGATAGATACTATTTTTGCTTTCATTAAAATCCAAAGAAGAATTTAGCTAGAAAGTGCAAGAGTTGGGTTTCCCAGAGGCTTTACCTAATGCCAGAATCCCTGTGCTTGACCCTTCCTTAAACACCCATCTGCTTGACTCTAGGAGCCCTGTAGTTAAGTACCAATATGCAGCTTTAAGGCAGAACTCCCAAAGAATACTGGGGAGTTGAAGCTATAACAGCTTTTCCAATGCACTTGCTTGCCAGTTAGTTACTCCTTGTTTCAGTGACCTTGGCTGCAGGAGTTAAGTGTGCCTAAGAAGGCCTCTCTGCTTTAGTGAGTGCTGATGGCTCAGATGACACCATACTAGCCTAGCCAGCAAAGCTCATGGGCTAGAATGGGTGCTGTCTGAGGGGAGTCAGCAGCAGAATGCAGGAGGGAAGGCCATGAGAAAAGGGGGTGAATCTTTGCCACTGCGCTGATGAGCAGAGACCTTATCACAGATGCAAATACCTTTTCAGTTCATCATTAGCCTTTTCTCTGCAGGAACATCCACTGTATGGAAATGCCAAGAATGCTTTTTCTATCATTAATCCCTCCCTTTCTCTCATTGCCAAAATCCTAAATAATTGAGTAACCACTAAGATCCTCAAAATACCCCTGAAGCAATGCTTGCAAGAATTAGGAGTTGCTTTTTGTTGTCATGGAGATATTTCTAGGGACAGAACAGAATTTGGCATGTAAGTTTAATTCTTATGATAAATCACTTGGCAATCTGAGAACAATTAGTATGAAATAGAAGACTGGCAATTATCTTTTGAATTTCTACTGTGCCCATGACTAATCTTTAGTATTTAGACCACAAAACCTTTTTCTTTCATGATCCTGAAAATACGGACCTAATGCATTATTTGAGAGATGGGGAGAGGAAAGAATTTGAATTTACTTGCTCATCGAGGTTATTAGGCCACATAAACTTCCCAATAAGTTGTCTGAGAAAGGATGTGAGAAAAAAATACATGCATAGATAAATAAAACAGTGTGACTTCACCTGGGAAACTTCATAAAAAGTAAATTTCCCAACCATATATAATACTTCAAAAAAATTGTAAAGACAGCTTTACAATTTAATTTCATTTAAAAAACAGATGAACACAATTTAATCTAAAATAAATCTATGTTGCTCTTTACTTCCTTACATGTTCTGTCTCTCTTTTTCAAAGCAGACAATTCAATCGTTTCATGTGGGAAGGAGAAGAGGACGGGTAGCAGGAGGAGAGAATGGTGGTGGCTGTATGGTCAATAGGACTTTCAATGGTCACTCAAGTCTCTCCAAGAATATTAAAGGGTAGGAAAGGTCCTTAGTGTCCAGCAACCCTGATTACATGCCTTCTTTGGCTGTCCTCTGATGCCTTTCCTGTCCTTCAAGGAACCCACCCTCACCATGTTGTTCTGATCTAACAACATCACCACTCCGCCTCTTCCGTCCCACACCCTTCCCCATGTGATCTGCCACACAAATGCTTGGCGAGTGTGCCACATCTCCTACCCGGATGGTTTCTGCAGTGAAAATTCGCTGTTGTTCCCTCCATCCTTGAAGCTTCCAGGCAGCTTTAGAGAGGCCTAGGTTTTAGAGCATGTGCAAATTTGTGCAATCATTACTGAAGGCAACTCTCACATAGTTTTAGTAGCTCAGAAAATACCGACATCTCTTAACAATCACTGTCCACTCTTTCCACCTGCTGATAACTTCTATTTGCTTTCTAATCTCTCCTGTTGTAGACATTACATATAAGTGGAAGTTGTCATGATCCAGCCTTCTTGCTGGCATTTTTTATTTAGGATATGTTTTTAAGATTCATCAATACTCCTTACTGACAAACAATATTTTACTCTATACTTAGCACATTCTATTTATTTATGTATCACTTGATGGGCATCTGGATGGCTCCTACATTTTGCCTGAATAATATCATATTGGCATAAATCATGCAACTATAGGTAGATGTGGAAGTTCATCTGTGAACATATACTTTTATTTCTCTTGTGTGTTGCATCTAGGATAAGGATTTTTTTTTTTTATTTTCTTTTTTTTTTTCCTTTATTTTGTATTTATTAAAAAAAAAA